>WYDI02031657.1:0-17291 GCA_009867235.2 Psittacus erithacus
TTATCAGCGCT
The DNA here is from genome assembly GCA_009867235.2 of Psittacus erithacus. NCBI lineage: Eukaryota > Metazoa > Chordata > Aves > Psittaciformes > Psittacidae > Psittacus > Psittacus erithacus. Next base: position 12 of record WYDI02031657.1, read on the forward strand.
GTTCCCAGGCTGAAAGTCAAAAACACAGCACTGCGCCAGCTACTAAGAAGGAGAAAAATGACTGCTGCTGCTGAACCCAGGACATGGGGCAATCAGCCACTGCACAGCACTTGTCCCAGGCTCAGATGGAGCTTTCCCTTGAACAGAGGTCCTTCATTTAGATTTGCTTCTATGTCCTCCTCGCCCTCCATAAACATGCTGAGTCCTGCAGACACAGCTCCTACCACGATGAGCATATGACCTTCTCCTCCCCACCATGTGTCCTTCTCTTGGATTCCAGTAAAACCAAAGTTTCCTTTTCCCTCCCGAATCAGAGACATCCCTGCACTGGATGTTTGGAGAGAGGTGCTGACAACAGCAACCCTTAAAAGTCAGTAAGGGAAGATCCTGCCCCTCTGCAAGTGAAGGGAACAGAAACCACTTTCATTTCCCTGAGCTCAGTCGCAGCACCTGTGGCTGAATCCAGACTGTGACATGACTGCATGCCAGAGCCAAGGGGATGGTGAATGTGATCCAGTATAAACAGGGAGGAGGGAAAGGAGGCTGGCAGCTTTCAAACTGCCAGCACAAGAGGTAGGAGGAGTGAGGCAGCCAAACATGGCCCACACCTGAGCACTGCTGGGTCCCTGGAGTCAGCCAGCTCTGTGGCCAGGCCAGGAGGAATAAGAGGTGAGCACTGAGAATTGGTACAGGCAGCTGCAAGCAGCCAGCAGCTATGTGCACCCTCTGGATTATACACTACATGGACACCTCTGCATCCATTTTCCATGTGCCAGCCAGGTGCACTCCAGCCAGGCTCCTGGTGATCTGATAGCAGGAAACAAGGAGCCTTTGTGGCCAAGCACAGACCTGCTGAGTCTCGAGACCTTACAGCTATCCTGGCTACCTCCCCTCTTTCCTATGGCTGGTATCTCTGTAAACAGCTGTATATGCTTGTTCCCGGTGCCGAGATGAATCCTCAGCTTTTTTGTGTGTGGGTTTGTTGGGTTTTTTCCCTTCCAGGTTTCCATCATTCATCAAGTTAAGTTTCCACCAATGTTTCTGAGGGAAACATTACATTAGCTCCTTTAAGCCTGGGATGTGGGGGGTTGCCATAGGAAAGGACCCCTTATGGTACAGTGGGGGAATAAAGGAAATCCTGGTCTTTGGGCAGAGCTGTTGAGGACTGCGCATCTTGGCTGTCAGCAGTGAGAGCAAGTTGCAGAAAGCAGGACTGGAACCAAAATGTGATACAGTGATGTTGGTTACTTTCATGGAAAACAGCAATTGCACTGAACAGCAAGACACAAGCAGAGATTTATGAACAGTATTTTGCTGGTTCTGTGTCCTGGTTTGCTCCTTCCAAGTCTCACAAGGAAGTGAGAAAGCCATGCAGGGAATGGCAGCAGTTGTAGTTTCAGCAAGGCTTCATTTCCTGCTCCCCCTTGCTCTTGAAAGGGCTGCGCAGACACATACCAGACAAGAAGGTTATGGTGTGGAAGTCAGACTGTAGCGTGTCAGTCCAGTCCCTCCTTGAGGGGGCAAACACTTAGGTGATAGTGGAAGAGACCCTGGCCATGGCTGAGATAGCTAGCAAGGGTTCCTCACGTGCAGGAGGCCAGGGGGATAAACAGCCCTAAACAGCAGGAGAAGAACAATGAATTCATGATGTCTACACAATTTGCCTGATGAACTATTTCCATGGCTGTTACCAAGCAAGAACTGTGGAAAGCTGAGGCAGATCATCCAGAAATGTCAGCAGTAAAGCATTCATGGTGAACCACAGAGGCCTGCAGCACAATAGAAATAGGAAAAAATGCCCCTTGTTGACAAAAAGTAAGCTGACTTAGAGACATTGGTCCATAGATGACCATAAAAGAAATTGCAAGAGAAAGCACTCTGACCTCTTCTGTGTGTGTCACAAATGAAAATAATATGGGGCAAGGACCTTCCAAGTGGCAAATCTCAACTCTTTCTCCACGTAACGACACTCTCATGTCAGCTTTGGCAACCAAAAAATATGCTGCAGGAATATTGCCTTTCATTTCCTGCTGTTAGCTTTCATGGCTGTCACTCCCAAATCTGGAGCATGGTCCTCTGCACCTGTTTCATTCTTTTTATAGTTGTAGCGCTGAAAACGAGCCAGCCCCTTTAGGGGGATAGCTCACAGTTATCACCAGAATAAAACCCACAACCAAACCTGAGGACAACGAGTCCTTGTTGCTAAGCATCATCATCCAAACCTTCTGGGAGCACCCCTGTGCGCATGTAGTTTCAAATGGTCAGACGAGATATTCTCATTGGGGTTAGTTAAGTTACATATGGAGAGGATGAATAATTCGCTCTTAAATTGTCAAAGTCCCTGGTGGTTAACAGATGTGATCTGTTGCAGTGCTTTAGTTCCAGAGGAGTTTGGGATAGTTGAAGCTTAAATTCACTGATAATTCACAAAATGAGGCATGGAAATGTGAAATGTGGAGATGATTCAGTGTTTTTAATAATGTGCTGATTGCAGTGATAGCCTTTACTTTTTCTGCTGCACAGAGAAGATGGAACATGATATGGAGGGATGGCTAAGGGGAAAATCACTAAATTGATTGTCTCAACACATGAAAGAAGAAAGGACCTGCCCTGTGATTAGTGTGGGACCACTACTGAAGTAAACAAAATGGAATATTTGCTCAGGCCATGGCCAGCTAAATGAGCTTTACCATGGAATACCCAAAGGTACTGGGCCTTCAGAGATCAGATTTTTGTCCTTTGGAATTGATATCTAGGGGTGTGAACACCCAATTCAGTAGAAACTAAGTCCTCCTAAATTAGTCTCCTGCAGGGTTACATAGGATCTGATTTAGGCTTACCAGTATAGCTTACTGCTCAGCTGGTGAGTTGTGGCTACTGCTTGGAGATGCGCTGGGACCCATGAGCATGGCTTATAAACTGGGCTCATCAAAGAGGACAACACTGGGGTTCTGTTCATCAAATAGATGCATTTAGCCCTTGAGCAGGCAGGTTGCCCAAAATCAAACATCAGCAGATAATTCCAGTGCCAGGTGATGCTGGACAAAATCAGATATAACCAAAACTCTGGCTGTAGCCCTAGTCAGAGGTTGTGAGTCTGAACCAACTCATCATTGGGCTGAAAAACAGCAGCTTTGAAAGTGTTTAAGCAGCATGAAGAATGTTTTTGTGGTCTTCTGTGCTTCTTCTTTTTGACGTGTATAGAAGGGCTAATATTATGTCAAAGTTTGATCATCTTGACAGTGCTTTTTCGCCTTACTTAGAAATGCTGAAATGCTTGGATTTTGAAGGACCAGTTTTGCTAAGATATTTCAGTCGATTTCAACTAGGCCCAAATAGAGGCTGCTGCAATTAAGCTGAGGTTCAGGCAAGCCTCCTTTTTTGTATCTCCTTTGTCAAATTGGCTGCTGCAACATCTGCTCACATTCCCACAGATTCTTATTGAAACTGATATTTTCACATATGCTCTTTTCATCCATCTCTGCTCTAGGACCCCATTCTACTCTCACCTTAGATCAAGTATGCTGAGTTTCTCTCTTTTTTCAGCAAGACAAATAGTTTCTGGCTATTTCAGTGAAATGACCTGTTGCTGAAAATTACTGGTGGATGCTTCTCCTCATTAGCTTAGCTTGTATCAGAAATAACCGAGCCAGCCTTTATGATGGACGTTTTGTCTTATTCAGCCCCTTGGCATGTTCAATACGCTTAAAAAAAGTCTCCACGAATAAGACTGTAAATGATTGTTGCCTGGTTAGCATCAGTTTACTCATTTTCATTGCTAATTGATGGATGGAAAGGTGAATCACAGGAATCTGCTACTAATCTGCTACAACAGGTCATTTCTCAGAGTAAGCTGGGGCAGTGGAAGCTCATGGTTTGGTGAGTGATGCAGATGGTCCTGCTGTGAAGTATGAGGTGAAAACTCTCTGAGTGGTAAGCAACTTGAGAGAAGCAGAGAGAAAATGGTTTTGGCTGAGGGAGATTGAAATGCTGTAGGGGTAAAGGGCTCTAAAACTGACTTTGTACCTCGTAACTCCAAGCATCTCATGCAGTCATCAGTGGTGCTACAGATAAGTTGAGCTAAGTAGACAAAAACAGTGGTCAGGGGAGAATAAAAAATAACAAAGTGGTCCAACTTGTGAATTCAAGCACAGATTATTTTATTTATCAGGTCAGAATTCAGAATTTTTCTGGAGAGGGCAGAATAAATTTGGCAAATCCCCCTAGGGACAGGAAGCATTGTTTGAAATGAAAAGAAATTTTGGAACTGATTCAGCTGCTAATAATCAATACCAAGTACAGTGCAAACAAAAAACCAGAAGAGAATACATAACTTGTATTCACCTTATTTGCAGTCCTGCCTTAAAAGAAAGATTACTCACAGCACTTGTACCTTACTAACAAGCCTTCATACAAGGGTTATGATGCCCAGCTTATTTGCATAAAATAGCTTTATTTTTAGATGCACTAGTTAACTGTTGTCAAGGAGAGCTTTTGGTGCTCAGTATCTAAAAATCAAGAAAACTTCCTTTGGTGTATGCTTATGATTTTCAAGCCTGCAGTAAAGCTCACAACTCAGGAAAGGCAATGCAGCCAACCTCCATGATGTTAAATGCAGCTCTCACAATCATTTTTGTTGTTCTTCAAGCATCACTTTGTGGTACTTCTTTCAATCAACAGAGAGCCCCAGCTTTGTTTTTATCTTTTGTTAGAGAAAGTTCCTGGTGTGGTTCGAAAGAAAAATCTCAAGAATGTGACCCCTAACGTTTCAGAAACCAGACTATACATAAGAAGACTTAAAATGATTATTTTTCTAATCTTATTATTTCAAGGTCAGTACCATGACATGGCAATCATGAAACAAATTTAGGAAGTCTAGAGTTGACATTAACTAAAACATTAACTATACTTACATCAAAAATTGTTATCCAAAACAGGACAATAAATTATACTATGAAAATGTAAGTACATTCTCTCTTTCAAGAATATGTAACCTAAACAGGACTCTATTTACAATAAATAAATAAACAGTGAAGCCACAAAACCCATTGCTTGCTTGCTTTTTTGTGTGTGTAAAGAGAGGAAATAGAGTAACCAAGAAGTAGATAAATAGCAATAGATAATACATGAAGAGAGCATTTGTTTAGAATCTCTTGTATTTTAAGACTTGCTTACTTGTTAACTATTTCAAAGTAAATTTGTCGTTGTAAAGTGCCTAGATCAATGAATAAGGTAGGTAAGATATTAAATGAAATGAGAAAAAAATAAGATAAAATATAATATAAATTAATTTAAGTAACTGCAGCTGCAAAGCCAACATTTAGAGGAGGTAGACTTTTCTTACTTTAAATGTGGATCAATTGTATCCCAGAGAAGTAAATGGAAAGATGAAAATCTGCAGCTGGAAAAGGTATGAAAGGAGTTTTGACTTTGAAGTGTGGATGAGTTAATTCTAGAATGGTATCTTTACAAATGAAGATAGCATAAGTGGTGGCAAACAGAAAAATGAGTCATGTCATTTTTAACGTGTTACTCCAAGTTAGGGTCAGATGTCTGGGAATTAGTGAAGGCAACTTTTCCTGAAAGGAACAACATTTTGGATGAAGAAAGCAAGAATTTACTTGAAAATATCTTAAAAAGGAACATTTTCTCCCATTTGATGCTGAAGGAGTTGGAAGTCTTGAAGCAATCTTGGATCTTTACCTACACATGGAATTAGCACATTAGATATCAGAAATTACATCAACAAATTAAACATGCCCAGCAGTGCTCTCACTCATGTAAGCCAGCTGGCCAGGAGCAGCCATGTCTGTGCTATAAGACTCCTCAGACGCCAAATTGGGGCAACTATGCACAAGCTTCCTTCCAGAAACCAGCCTCGGAAAATTTTGTTGCCAGAACTGCAGCTGGGAATTGCATGATAGAGTGAGACAGCCAAAGTGTGCCAGTGAGGAGTATTAGCAGTTCAGCAGTGTGAGAGTCGTGGTCCAGCTCCCCAGCATGGTTAAATTTCCTTGTACTAACATATGCATGTTGCCCAAAAACTACATTGAGAAGCCCAGTCCAAGCACTGAAATGGATTTAGGCATCTAAACCCAAGCAATTTAGAACACTTTCTTTCCAGGGCAATGTCTTCTGGCTCCATATTCAGCTAAAGAAGTCTAACATACACCATATGCACTGCCCCATTTCAGTGCTTCCTACACCTTGGGGGCCAGAGAGAGAGCCCCTGAGAACAGGCTGCCTAAATCTCTTATCACTCTCCTGTGATGATTATGCATCATTCTCTGCAGGCTACCTGGCGGCAACTGGCAAAAACTACTCTGCCCCATCAGCACCAATGTGGAATGAGAGCCTCATTAGGTAGTAGCAATACCCTTTGGGTAGTTCTCCATTGGTACTCCTGTAGCATTTTGTATTTCCTTCTGAGAAAGAGATTGCCCCCTTTCACTTTCAGATTTTTCATGTTTGCTGTTGAAGCAAAAAAAGGACTGCATGCGGTTATTCTGTAGTTAAATGATTGCTTAGGTATGTATCCCATTTATTTCCAGCCTACAAAAATGCAGACTGGAGGATGCTATGCTCAGCAGAAGGCTATTTTCCTCCAACAACTACTGGCTACTTTGGAAGCAAGAGGTCAGGCATTTGATTAGATGAATTACAGCTTAAAGTCCCCTAGTATAAACTATGTCATGCCCCAGGCTTCTCAAAACAAGGCGCTCTATTTTAACTCATAATGGGTAGCTGGATTCAGTAAATGGCTTAATCACAGCAACATAAATATTTATGGGAGAATTTTTCTAATTAAGGTATGAGCTTGTTTAGATGTTATCAGTTAGAAAGGGCTTTCCCAACAAGAAAATGGCTGTTAGGAGACATTAGGAAATGGTTAAACTCCAAGGGATTAAAAGGTCATTGAAGTGGCAACATGCAGAGTCTATTATGGTTGAAATTTAGCTTGCATTCACATCTTATACGTCTCCTACATCTGAAATTAAAAGAGCATCTTCCATGCAGAAAAACAAAATGGTAATTTGTTTACTCTCTGAGAAATAAAGTGACATTACAGAAGCTTGTCTAAGCTATGTATTTATAATCATTTTAGAAATTAAATTCTCTCAGAAGAAATATGCTTTTTAATTCTTGCTTCATACCATGCTCCATGAAAACCTTTATTTACCTCAGTAGCGATGTTCGCCAAGATCTAATAATGGCTGAAGATCTCAGAATTTGTCCCTGATATCTCAGCTACACAGTGGCTTTAAGATTTAGAAAAATTACATTCAGCATAACGATGTTCTTTGCTGATGTTGTGAGTGCTGATGGTGTGAATATGGATAATAAATTCAATGTGACAATTGGTAACCATGTTTTTCATGTCTCTAACTACAAGCGCCAACTAACAAAATATAGTTCACATTCAGAGCTTTGTTATGGCAGCATAATTCTTAAGTATCTTCAATGCCTTCAAGAAAATTGCGCTGGGTTTAGTGGGGTGTAAGTATCAGTAGAATTTATCACTTAAAATAGAATAAGCTGTCTTACAGGGAAAAAGCTGTATAAAATTGGCTATGTGAGGTATAGGCAGAACTATTCCCTGGGGGAAAAGGTATGCAATTTCTGTGGGACTTCATTACTCTGCTAAGAAGAGAGCGTGTCTGCCATATGGTATTTCACTCTGAAGGTACAGCTCAAAAGAAAAACTCAGAAAAAGAAAAGAGAACATTCTACAAACCTTCTGCCTTTGAGCAAAATCTATGTTTTTTAAAACATTTCAATGAGAAAGTATGAAGTATACAAATTTAAATGGCATCACCAAGGTTATTAATTATCTGTGTCTACCTTTTTGAAGTCAGCATCTGTAAGAAGTTTCAAGACCAGGCACAAGGAGTTAAACATTACTGCTTTCCTGAAATAATGAAGTCTGTACTGTTTGGTAGTTGATATCAGATGCAACCAAACTGGACATGAAGCTATAGTTTCATGTGAAGGCAGCTTTGTTCATTTGGAATGCCATTCTAGCCCAAAACATGAAAAATGCCTCTTAAATATCACAGCTGTAACCTTGCTCTAAATGCATCCATGCAGCTGAGACCGCAGGAGCTACTGCTACAAACCATAAAAATGCATGTTCAGAGGGTGACAGCACTGAAATATTGAATTAATCAGATTCTAGTCCTTATCTTTGCCCTTTAAATAACCTGTTACTGATGAACACTCCCCTGCTATACACAAGTGCAGTGACTTAGAGGACTGGGGGTAGCAGTTCAAATGACACAAACCATTACAAATGCTCCATGGCAAAGAAGAATATTCAGAGGAAAGCAGCACAGTATGGGATGGCATTGGTCCCCTTTTCGATTAAGATTGGCCTGAATGTGGCAGAAAAAGAAAATGTAAGAAAGCCAAAACCAGCTGGTTTGGGGGCCTGGGAGTTTGGGGACCTTGTTGGATGCGGTCCAAGATTCAGTGGCCTCGGACGCAGGAACCTGTGTGATGTTCATGCTCATGCTGCGGCTCAACAGCCATTAGTTGGAGTCCAATGTGCTGACTGGTCTCCCAGAAGTACAAATTTGATCTGGCTCAAGAACGGACACATGATCACATTTCTGTCAAATTAGCCAGAACACACCATACAGAGCTTTCATGGAGTTTATGTTGGCTTTATACCAGCTGCAGGAGGATGAATGACATTTAGCACAGGTTAAGTTAGAGGGATGTGAACCAACAATATCTGTTCTAAGCTGAGGTCTGCTTGATACAGATAATCCATTAACATTTCTGGATGGACTTGAATGGAAGGCATCATGTCTGAATAATGTGTTTTGTCTTCCTGTTGCAGCATTTCTGATGCAGTAGCAGGAGTTTCAAAGGTAAATGTACTTCCCTGCTGAACTGCAGTTTCACTTTTGTAACTGCTCTCCTACAGAAAAGAAATTATTTGGTGATGATTCACTTTTCACTTCCTGAAGGAGAGTCTTTCTGTGGATAGAGTGGTACCCATTTGTGTATGCTACTATTGAGATTCCAAAGATGAATTGAGCCTGGGACTCAAATCTCCCTGACATCTCCAGTGATCCTCGATCCCAAATGACTGTGTAAATGAGCAGTTATTGCCCACAGCGCTGAAAGTCTACAGATAGGCTCAATGAGTGCCTCTTGAGCAGATACATAGGGTAAGCAGTGTTTTTCCCTTCACAGAAAATAAAAGATGTTTGAGTTTCCAGAAAGGTTATCCAGGAAAAAGTCAATGTGTTAAAATAATGATACTTCATTGTCCAAGTGCAACATGAGAAAAGACAAAAAGAGAAATAACACTTGAAGGACAACTATCACAGCACAGGAGTAAAATGTGACAATGCAAAATGTGCACTTTGTCATATTGCTGTAAGGCCTATATGGACAGGGCCACATAACTGCAACTCCCACTCCTTGACTGCATGTCCCTTGTGTAGTCAAGGGGTTATATCTTTCCTTTGGTCTAACTCTCACACTGGCCAGCAGTTTCTCAGTAAAATCTGTGGAAGTATTGCTGTGCTGCAGGCATTTTTAAATAAAACCAAACTCTGACTAGAGACCATCTCATTTTGCAAGCCCACTTCATTTTCTAGACATATGGTTCCCATAATGTTTTAGTGTTATGCAGCGTTCCTGTGAGGGGATGTGACTGGGCACATGGATGGTGGGAGGAGGAGGAGGTTGGACTGGCAGAGAGCCAGTCCAACAGGAGTGAGATAGCTTTTACCGTACTGGGCTCACCATATAGAGACAGTACAAAAGCAAACAATTTGCCACTGGAAGATTACTGTTGATAGCAGGCATCCTCAAAGCCTCAGACAAATCAATTTCCCGGGGTAAAATGGAAGCTAACAGTCATCTTTAAGTTGCTCTTAAACTTACCATAGTAATTTTTCTGTAAGTTATCAATTATATTGCATTTCAATAATTCATTGCACCTCTGAAAGCAAAGAAGCAGCCTTCCTTCACAACACAAATGCATGGGGTCATCTCTTCAAGAAGAGAGAGTGCTCCTGTTTGCAGCCTTGGCATCAGGCATCTTCCTGGAAGTCTTGCTTGTACAGTGGGTGAAACATGATGCCCTGTTTATACTGACATCTCCTTGAGACATGCCTAAGTCTTTCCAGGAGAATATAAAATGCTAGACCTAGGTTTTCAGAAGAAATGTATGGCTCTGAGTGTTTCAAGTTTTCCCTGACTTTTACTCATTTTGAGACAATTATGAAGAGTCTGGCTTTCCAATCTGTATTGCTTCCAAACAACTAGAGGAGCCCAGCAGAGAGAGTTGCACAGGCTTCTTAGTCACATTTAAGTATCTTGGACTCAGTTAATAGCTGTTTTATCTGAGATTTGACTTCAAAAGCGCAAAAGATTATTATGAAGAGACAGCAGTGGAAACAGCTAATGGACAATGGTTTGAAGTTCTTCCAAGGGTGAAGCATCCTTATACAGTTGGTTTCCATACCTATTTAAATTTTCAGGAATGGATAACTTATCTGACACTGATGTTCCAAGCAAAGATTTAGATTGTGCCCTGAGTAAGAAAGCTGGAAAGCAGCAGTTTTCTCCACTAAAACGCATGTCAGGTGAAACCTGGAGGAGCAAACCAGTAATTGTGTACAAGGCACATTTTCTCACATCGTACAGCAGCAGAAAATGAGTGAAAACCTGAAAAGCAGATGAAAGAAGAGCACAGGTGTCAGAGTATTGACTAATTTGCAGCATTTCTATTAGGAGAGCAAAGAGAAAAATCAGGAACACTGACATTTTCTGACATTGACTCCTGCATGTGGCTATGGCTCATTGAAAATGATGTGTTTGGGTAGGATGGTATGGTTCTTCACAGAGACTGTACCAGGAACTAAGACTTCTCCTGCACCAGTGAAGGTTGTATGTGGAAGGGAAGGTGGCAGCTCCACAAATGGAATGGGCCCATTGCAGAGTAACAGTGGACAGGGGATTCCGCATGTGCTCTGGCATTAGAATGTATCAGAAAGCCACAATCCTACTGTTTTGATAGAAGAGGTTTATGTAAGTGATGCTGCAGCAGACCTACTGTTATCAGCCAGTACTGTTATCAGCTACTGTCATTACTGATGTTAGTAATGGCAGTAGCTGCTGAGAGGAAGATCTGCATCCCTGATGCAGAGTTAGCCTGTGTTCCTGCATGCTCTGTGCTTTACCATATAAATTGTGAAACTTCAATATTTAAAGTCAAGTTGTTTTTTTCTTAATTTCTTCTCAAAATGTGGCATTTTGCCTCTGTTATTTAAACTGCAACCTGTTAATTTTAAATTTTAGCAATGTGTTTTTTTTCCCAAGAACCCTTACCAGAAATTTCATAGGCACTTAATCTAAACCTAAGATGAGAGGCTACCAGGAGTAGTAGCTCCTCTTGGCTGTAAGAGCAGGAACCGCTTGCCTTAATTCACTACATCATATTCAGGGGTGAAAGAATTCACGCTACTAACCTTTCGCCCCAGAACACAATGTGTATTATACTGATAAAAGTAGTGAAGAGATTTGCACTGCACTGAAATTTCCCAGGGCTGTGCTAAACTCCTGAAGATAAGTAGACACCTGGGGGTGCCCCTCCTATGCTGAGAGGGCAAAAACCCTTTATCAGTTTGTCCCCTCAGACACAGCTTCTCTCTCAGCAGTTTGTCCATTACTTTGTGGAAGTGCTGAGAGTTTTCAGTGGAGTATGAAGAAACTGCCTGCTCTAGAAATTGTTTACTTCTATACGGCAGATAAACCAGGTTGTCATTTACACCTTCCTAACTTGTGGGGAATAAAGCGGAGGCAGAGGCAGTTTAATTCAATGTTTTCAAAGGGTTTTGAGATCTGAGTTTTGAGGGAGGTGCTACACAAGTGGAAAAAAACAAGATCATTTGTGTGATATTACAGACACAAGCAAAGTAAGATTTTGTTTTGATGGTAACAGAGATGATGACACAATCCTCTGCCTTGTGTGCTAATTGATCCATCAACAGACTGCACCACACCTCTGCTTTTCCTCCATATGGTGTATTAGTAATTAGGCCATTTGAGCCTATTTTACAGAGGTGGCTCGGTACCTCTAAGTCAATTAAATTGTTTCAATTATTCAGAGACTTCTTACGGCTTCACTTTGTATGAGACTCTTTAAAGAAAAATATCAAGTATATGAAAAATAATTCTGAGGATGATAATGTAATTGTTTATGCTTGGATTAACCTGTCAGTTGGTAAAAAGGAAACAGCACAAGAGGATCAGAGGAAATGTGTAAGTCTTATGCAGATGCTTTTGTTAAAGAAACTCTCAATAATCTTAACATGTCAGTCAGCTCTCAAACTGGAGTGGAAAGCCTTAGCCTCTTTTTTCCTTCCTATTTCTCTCCTGATATCTTAAAACTGACACTTCAAGGGCTGAAATATTTCTGATCTCTAGGAAAAAAGAGGAGTGGGGCAGATAAAAGGACTAAAAAGGCCTTACAATTAATATGTAAATCAGGCTGCTAATGTCTGGCTAAGACAATAGCTGCTGTGCATGGACCAAACGTGGCTGCTTTATGCCGCTGCCATGCTGCTGCCATGCCCCTCAGCAGCCTTCCATCAAAGCCAGAAGACTAAAGCCGCAGCAGGACTGAGGGCTCACAGATGTGTTTGTGTCTCTTCTGCCTGTGATGGCTTTGCCTTTGGAAAAACGCCTCTTGGAGGATCTGGCTGTGATCCTCAGGTGAGCCTCACTGCAGGAGTTGCTGCCTGACACTGATAAGATGCAAAGAGCCAGGGACATGGCCCTGGAGCCTGGCTGCCAGCGGCTTGCAGCCACATTCAGCCCCACTGCAGGTGCCAACTAATTAGCCCTGTTAAAGCAACTTCATTTGCCCCTCTGGCAGTTAATATCTCCATTTTAAACCTTCATTACCAGGGGTTAATAACTCAGGCAAAGAAATGCACTTGGGGCTTCGATTTGATATAACATAGGGACTGTTTTTTCTTCCCAGTTGAAATAAATATTGTGAATGTGAAATCCTACCAGATACTGCCTAAAGTCATCTCCATCTACTCCTGGGTACACACATCCTTCATGGGTGTTGTGGTGGGGGAATGTCTGAATGTAATTTAGGGGTCAGACACTTGTGCGGGGTATGTATTTTCCTGTGACATGAAAGGCCATGTTGTTAGCTCCAAAGAAAGCACTTTTAAATGAGAAAGCTCATTTCCCTTGGGGGTTACTGGCAATTAGCACCACAAAGTTTGGATCACGTTTCTGACATTACGATAAACTACAGAAGTCACAGAAACTTCGTTTCTCTGTTCAACTCAGTTGGGTTAGGAAAGTGTTTTAGAATGTTCACTGAAGAAAATCCTGCCGCCATGCTAGCCTTGGCAAGCCTGTCCCGGTTGGTCCCTGCTCCCTGCCATCCCTGTCAGTTCTTTGCAGCAAGGACTAGTTTTCTTGGGAAGGCCCTCAAACATCTGGTCCACATCTCTCAGGACTGGGGACCCGTGGGGCTTCCACAACAACAAGTTTTGAGCTCTTCACAACAAGGAATAAACCATTATTGAAACTCCGCATTCATTAGCTGTTTTCCTTCCACTGGCTCCATCGCTGGAATCAGCTCCAAAACAACAGAAACCAAAGATGCTTTTTTATTATTTCTATTTTCTGGCACAATTATCACCACCGGTTTAGGCAGGGAACATGTTGTGGAAATTGTTTTGCTCCCTCGATCCCACTTCCCTTTTGTTCACTCCCACCGAGCTGGCACAGCTCGCTGGCTGCAGGGGAACACCGTGCTGCCGACACTCCCCACATTCCCTCCCGGAGCCTCTGGAGATGATTCTGGCCTTTTCAACCTTGGCTTGTTCCTGTCAGTCCAGTCAAGCTGAGGACAGCGCTCTGGTTAGGGAGTTTGCTTTCTGAGTAGGTCTTCAGGAATGCTTAGGGCTTGCAATGTACATCACCTTTGCAGAAATATGGGGCATGTGGCAGGTTATCCACGTAATTATTACCCTCTGAAACAAGTTGGAAAATAACAGCTAATAAATACAACGAATGTCTGCAAGAGTATTTCATTTACACTGTGCTTTTGCAAATGAACTCTGAACTTCACTTTGGTGTCTCTTCTTGTAGCTGGTATTCTGAGCAAATCTTTTAGCAGTTTTGTGGCCCCATGCACATGAGGAATATTTGCAATGTGGAGCAGCAAAATATGTCTCCAGCTGAGGTGTCAAGAACATCCAGAACTAGAGAGACTACTCACAGAACGCTGCCGATTTGTTTGTCCCATTTTCTATTGACAGCCACAGACAAAAATGTCTCATAAATGACACCAAAATCACTACAGTTTCTGAAAGAACCCCCTTTATTCCCTTACCTCACCCTTGCTGTCTGCCACTATACAGCAGATAACATTTAAAGGTGGGAAACAGTCCTTTGTCCCATCTCTCCTCAACTCCAGAAAAGAAATGAGCAAGATTTCACCTTGCCACCAGGCCTGTTTCTGGGTGGCAAATGGTCTCCTCTCTTTCACACTATACTGTCACTGTCTGTAATTAGCTCTTGCCTCGTTTTTCAACTGCTGCATGATCTGACAATCTGTTACGACTGGAAAACAGATGGGTATCATTTCATGGCTGTATGGTTAATATCCAGCTCTGTACATTGCTTTTTTTGATGATCAGGCCTTACACTTTTCATGGTGCTTGTCTGTGCTGCAGAGCAGGAGGAAGCCCCATGGTGAAGGTGTGAGCTTGCCAGCAGCCTGTACTGAGAGAGCTGCACCACCATGCGCATTCTATTCTAACAACAGAAACGATCTGACAAAACCAGTCTATTGTTATCAAGCCTGTCTGGAGCAGGGACTTGCTGATATTACATTGCTGGATAGGATCTTGAGGCATCTAGCCTAGCTGTGCCAATTTGCACTTTGTACCACGCGCAGAGTGGTTTTCCACCAGATTCCCCAGAGACGTGATCTATTTCCCAGACATCCACAGAAGGAGAGGATGCGAAAGTTTTGCAAGGTCTGTATATGGTGCTGATGTGTGTTTATAAGTAAGCTAACATGGAGATCCCTTGGAGATTCACAAGTGAAGAGAGGTTGGAAGCTGTGGGTGCTGACCAGACCTGATATTCTTTGGATGAAGGGCTTGTTTCCTGTGAAGACAGTGGGAACTTGCTGATTTCTGTAGAAAAATACCCCTCCTTTGATAGGTCTCCAGGACACATTACCCATTCTGCAGGGTTAGTACAGTCCTGCAAATCCTTGAGCATCAAGGCCCTGTGTCTGGTGACGGGGCATTGGGAAGGGGGTGAGGTGAGGTGGCCCCAGCTCTCCCACACACAGTGACAGCAAGCCTGGAGTCCTCTCTTCCTTTTATGTTTTTGTTTGTCCCAAGCCTCCTTTCTTAGTGCAGATTAGAAACAGTTTCGGGGCAAGGACTTACCGCAACAGCTAACATCTCTGGTATGGAGAGAGGGGTGGCTTCTAAATCCAACTGCATTAGACTATAGTGCAGCTAAATACATAATCTAGAAGGCAAAAGACCACCAGCATATTTGCTTTGTCAAGAATTAGAATGGGATAGTGTAGGTAGTCAAATAGAACAAAGAGACTTAAAAAAAGGTGAGGGGAGAAAGATGCTTCTATACATTTATGCACGCTTCATGTGCCCATGTCAATCAAAGAAAATCCATATATATTTATATATATTTTCCAAAGAAAGTCTCCTGTGGTTAATAAAGGTGAGAACATACTGCGCTGCCTTGTACGCATATGATAGACCATTCTATTCTGCTGGAAGAAGTAGGTGATTTTTTTTGTCTTACTGATTTATTTTAAAACAGACTAATTAAAGTACAAATGCTTTTCTGTAAATCTCATCCTCCTCTGTGCACAGCAAAATGATATCATGGTTCACTATTGCTTTATATTGCTCTCTCCACTTTTGTGGAGAGAGGCCTTTGCACGAAGACAGCACACTCTTCTCTCCAATATCAACAGCAAAAACTTAAGTATTCCTTTGCATTTCCAGCCATACAAAGGAGTTTTCAGACACAAGAAGAGGAGGATCGAGGTGGCTGCTAATGAAACATTTAAAACAGATTTTGATTCAGAATTGCTATAGGTTTTAGTTGATAACACAGTAGTGTAATACGTCAGTGCTTCTAGCTGAATCTTTTAATACATGATGTAATTTGCAACTTTCTATCGTGGTACCTCCATTCAGCTACTGAAGTGGTATGCGGGAATGTTCGCACTGGGCAGCAAAAAGAGCACGATGGATAATCGCCCTCAAGCATATCATTGCTTCCAGGTGTCGGCTCATTTTTATTAGTTACTTATGGGTCTCCCTACCTTCTCAGAACGTTTCCCTCAAAATAACAATCCCCAAAAATGGAGCTGCCACCTAAGGCACAGCTAGATCAGCTAAAGTGCTTGTGATACATGGCTTGATTTTTTCCAGGAATAGTCTGAATCCGACTTACAGGAAATTCTTTAGAAAAAGCAATAAAATCAGTTTTGTAACTGTAGATCTCTTCACAAAAATAATAACTGTATTCCTTCCCTCCCACAATTTTCCTTTAATGTGTAAATTAGAAGATGTCTTGGCATTATTTTGTAAATATTTTTGGTGATACGCTACTTTTTGTGAAACAGCAGAACACTGAAGGCCATTGATTCTGCAAATCCATTTCCTGTGCGGAAAAACATCTAACGACTTCAGTTGAAAGTAGTATCTGAAATAACCATAATTAAAATTTATGAGGAGGATATTTTTTTCTTCCAAATTACTCACCATCTATGGATTGACAACAGTTTGTGAACAGCCTGTGTCCTGATTTTGCCAGTCATCTTCCTCAGTGACTGCTGGATATCAAGGAAACATAAACCCCTCATGAGCATTTTAGAATCATAAAATCATAGAATAGTTAGGGTCGAAAAGGACCTTAAGATCATCCAGTTCCAACCCCTCTGCCATGGGCAGGGACGCCTCACACTAAACAATGCCACACAAGGCTCTGTCCAGCCTGGACTTGAGCACCGCCAGGGGTGGAGCATTCACAACTTCCCCGGGCAACCCATTCCAGTGCCTCATTGCCCTTACAGTAAAGAACTTCTTCCTTAGATCCAATCTAAACTTCCTCTGCTTAAATTTTAACCCTTTATCCCTTGTCCTATCACTACAGTACCTAATGAAGAGTCCCTCCCCAGCATCCTTATAAGCTCCCTTCAGATACTGGAAGGCTGCTATGAGGTCTCCACGCAGC
>WYDI02031659.1:0-19020 GCA_009867235.2 Psittacus erithacus
ACAGGGGCTTGGAGCAAGCTGCTCTAGTGGAAGGTGTCCCTGCCCGTGGCAGGGGTTGGAGCTGGAGGAGCTTTAAGTCCCTTCAACCCAAACCATTCCATGATTCTTTAGCCTTCTTTTAAAGACAGGCAATTGGATCCTGGCTGGTCCCTGGTGGTAGCTGGGGGCTGCTGAGCTTTGCTCCATTAGGGGATGCAGGTCTGGACCCTTGGGTCACATCAGCATTTAATCACTGCATGGGTGTTATTTTTGGAAGTGAGGAGCAGAACAGGACCCCCACCTTGTCTCTCATGAGCTGCAGGGTGCTGGGAATGTCTGGGAATGCTGCCCTTGCAGCAATGCTCTCTGAGGACCCCTTATTTGCCCCCTTCACATGGGGTTTGTGCTCTCCCTGCCTGGATTTTTGCTGCCTGCTCTGCCTGAAGCAAAACGTGGAGGTTCACATCCACCTTCACATCCTCCATACCAGGGGGTTGTGTTTGGTCCCAAAGCACCAATGGGCAAAGGCAGCTGTGGGGGGTGAATGAGGGACATTTGGCACTGAGGTGGGGTTGATGTGAATAAGTGTGAACATTTCCATCTGATCCAACCGCTCCGGGTCCTTTACCAAGGGCAGAGGTCAGACAAACACATGTAGAGCAGCCCAGGGTTTGATGCTTCTCCTCCTGATGGCTTTCACCCAGGATTCGGTACAGGGACATCACTGCTGAAGGTGCCAGCGTGCCTGGATACAGGCAGCTGCCCATGGGAGCAGGGAAGGGGTGGCACAGGGGAACGGCCACAGCTATGGGGTGGGGAAGCTGCAGCCCTTCTTCTGCAGGGTGTGAGCAGCCCGGTGAGGACCCATGCTCCGATGTCCCTGTGATTAACGGGAAGAATATGTAAATGTAAATGTATATGGCCGTTGCCATGGCTACCGCAGGAATCCCTGCTGGGGCTGGGGGGGGTGAGCTCCCTGCCCAGCCCGGGTCAGGATTTGCTTTCCCGGTGCAGCATTCACCCAGGGTGCTGCAGCCTCTTGCCAAGGTGGGCGCAAGCTCCAGCCCGGTCATGGGGTCCCCAGGGAGAAAACACCCTCATGGGAGGGATGTTCCTCAGGTCCCACAGCAGCAGAAAGCTGGGTGCAACCAGGAGATGAGGCTGAGGATAGGGATGGGGATGAGGATGGAGATGGGGCTGAAGATAGGGATGGGGATGAGGATGGGGATGGGGATGCCAATGTGCCCATAAACCTCCTGCTCCAGGTGCACCGAATCCCCAGCTCCACCCAGCCCAGATCCCACCAGGCCAAGCAGCAGCTCTCCCCAGCAGCTCGTTTCTGGCTGATCCTATAAAGCTGGGAAGGAGAATGGGTTTCTCCTGTATGGAGCCTGCGCTGCCTCCCTGCCTGCCTGCAGCTCTGGTGAGTGCTGAGGGCTGCAGGGGATGGGTTGTGCCATGGGTCACTCACCAGTGTGGCTGCCAGGAGCCCTGGCATCGTGTGTGCTCTGAGTGAGTGCTTCGTGCCCATGCATGAGCGTGGTGGTTGTAGCCAGAGGGTGAGGTTGGAACCCAGTGGTGTTCAAGCACTCATAACCGGGAAGTTATGGTTACCTGTTGTTTGCACATCTCCTTCCCCCTGTGGGGTGAGCAAAGGGGGTTCAAACCTCTCTAGGAGAATCCAGTTGCTCCTGTAAACCAAGAAACATGGGAGGAGGGAACGGTGCGCAGCCCTTTCGGGGATGAGGGCTGTTCAGGGATGGGTTTCATGCTGAAAGCATCTGCTTCTATATTGACTCTCAGATTGTCTTGCAAACCTGACTTGAAGCAGCTCTGTGGGTGGCTGATCCCAAACTGCAGCCCCTCGAGGTGCTGTGGATGGGGTAGGGCAGGGCTGTCGCTGCACCCACTGCATCGCCTCCTGGGGCTGGAGGGCAGCAGGGGCTCAAGGACTCCAGGTCCTGCAGCCCTCTCCCTGTCCAGCCCCATGTTTCGGCTCTGTCCGAGTGCTCGCCGTTCCCGACGGCAGGCGCGCGCGGCCGGGCTCCGTCTGCTCTTTCCTTATAATTTAGGAGCCTTCCTCACATTAATCTTTGTATTTTTATTTTGACAAATGCGTGTTTCCAGGAAGTCGCTGAGGTCACAGCAGCATCTGTTGCTCGTTATTTTGGGGGATGCAGAGGGTCTTTGTGAGGCCTTCCAAAGCAGCGAGGAATTAAGTGGTTTGTAAAGCAGAGAGCAGGAATGAAGGCATGGGCTGGGGCTGAGGATGCTGATGAAAATCAGATCAGTTCGCCTCTATTTTCTTGGGAACTTGATCTATTTTCCTTGTACCACTGTCAGCTCGGCTCCTGTATTCCAAGTGCTCGGCCACCGCATGATCCATGTTTCAGCGCTGGGTTTTAGCACGGCCGCGGGCAGATTCGCTTTCCCCATGCCAGGCAGTGCTGTGCCAATGGGGAGGATTTGGGATCTGTGGGATGGGAACAGTGCAGGTCCCCTGGTGCGGGTCTGGCTGGGGACATGGGACAGAGCCCCCCGGGTTGGGCACAGCCCCAGGGATGTCCCTTATCCCCCCCCCCAATCACACCATGAATTACCCTGTGCTAAAGCTGCTTTTTCTGTCAAAACAACCCGAGGAGGGTCCAGTGCCAAGGCGAGGAGCCCAGGAGATTTATCGCTGAGGAAATACTTTCTCCAGCGAGGGCTGACGGCCGCAGCAGGAACAATGGGAGATTCGCAACGTGAACAAAGCTGATTTCGTTCTTCTTTTTATCAATGCGTTTTCCTTGCGGATCCTCCCTTCCTGGAAGTGGGAGATGCAGCTTTCCCCCGCGCGCCGGCCGTGTAATCAGCAGGAATGGCCATATCCTGGCTGGGAAGCGAGCTGTGAAACGCTGTCGCCCGCTGTGATTTATGAGGCCGTGGCAGCGGCCAGCGGCGGGGCTGGCCCGGGGACAAGGTGCCAGGGCGCGTGCAATATCCATGTATTCTTTCTCCTCCTCGCCGGGTCCCCGGGGAGCCGCCAGAGGAAGTGAATGGCTCAGACACACACGTTCCACTTGGGGGTTTTTATTTCTTATTGCCGTGTCTTTCCAAATGCCTTTAGCAGACACACGAGCACAATGGGGTCAGGCGGTGCTGAGCATCCCGGCCGGGTGGCAGCAGCCTGCCTGGAAAGGTCAACGCAAAGGGTGTTTGCTTGGGGACATGGGGACGGCCTGTCCTGAGCGGGTAGAGCTCTTCCCTAACAGGGAGGGTTCGCAGGGGCTGTGCTCATTGCTGCAGAGGGGCAGAATAAGGTGACTCCATCTCCTCCGGTGCTGACCAACAGCCTCGCTGTTGGCACCCATCGGAGACAGCGAGCACTGAGCAGGTCTCTTACCATGTCCGGAGCTGTAATGCCATCCGTAGGGATTCAATGCCTGCAAGAATGTCCACTTTCCTTCCCAGGCTCCTACCACCCCGCATTATGCAATCCTCACCCAATAGTGAGAATATGAAATAATTATTCCAAGTGATCAGATTTTAATTATGCAACACAGAGGATGATTATTGCGCACCAAATTGGTGCCGAGTGCTTAGTTATGTATATGCCAAATTTAGTCTATACTATTATACCCAGTGGGTGGCCGTAGACAATCAGGAAGTAATTAGTTTTGCTGGAGGTTGCTCGCCTGCCTGGGTCGCTGTGCTGTCTGGGGAGCGTCTTGCTGCGCTCCGTGAATACCGCGGGCTGCGAGTTCAATACAGTCTTTTTGTGAGGAGCTAATAAGCTGTCTGCATGGCGGCCTGTAATTAGCGCTGTCGATATTCATTTGCAGACGGAGCCTGCGCTCCGCCGGCAGCGCTTCCCTTTGTCAAGGCTCTCGGTCCCTCCGCGGTGATGGGAGCGGAGGGATGGGGATGTGGCTGGTGCTGGATGCGGCTGGTGCTGGATGCGGGTGTGCAGCATCCGTGGGTCTCTGCTGAGGAAAGCACCCAAATGTGAGGGGTTGAGACCATGGGACTGCCTCATAGTCATCCCTGTGCCACCCTGGACCCATCCTCTATGGAGGGGCTGCTGTTAGTCCCTGGATGTGGGGTGTCCTTGGGTGTGGGGTGTCCAGTGGTGCCCAGTCCTGTGGTTCCAGCAGGGAGGGCTGAGCTGGTGTGCGATGTAGGGGAGATGAGGATGTGCAGGGGCTTTGGCTGGGGTGGCCATTCCATTCCCAAAGCCGTGGGCTGCTTTGGGAACCCTGAGCATCGCTGGGAGATGCTGAGAACAGATCTTTCCAGGCAGCCTGATCCTGCATGGTCCAGGTTCATCTGCTGGGGTCTCACATGGAGAATTGTTTGGGGGCCTGGGCTATAATGGCTGGGAGGCCACCAGGGCATTGTCCCCAGATGCTGTTTGCAGTGGGTCAGCGTTGTGGGGCACCGGGAATGGGCCGCTCCATGGGAACAGCCCATGGATCTGCCAGGCGGGAATTGTCCGAAGTACGGAGCAACTTTTACCTCTGTTACACAAAGGAAACTTTCCTCCTCTTTTTGTCGGAGATGCTCACTCCATTGAGATGATTGGCATACTGGAGAGCTGAGAAACTAAATTGTTTATACACTAATGAATAGAAGCTTGATTGCAAGATCCTGTTTGGAAAATTATAGTGCTGAATTGAAGCCGTACAATTACATCCAAAATGCTGCATATTCATTTCATCTGCTTTGCATAGAGATTAACAAGCGAGCCCTAAAGCAGACTCTGAAATTAAAGCTAACACCAGATTTAGTCACAGGTTACAAACTAAATGGCATTGTTTGATGGATGTGAATCTTTACCACCTGCCTGCCTGATGATTGCTAGCAGCTTACCAGACAGCAGAGGAAAAAGTTTCTTCCCATGAAGGAAGCATAATAAGATGCTGGGCTGGAAGTGCCCCCTCCCCGTGCAGGCAGCCCCCCCAGGCAGATGTCTGCAGTGGGCCTGGGGAAAGGGCTCCCTGCTCCTGGCTCCATCATGCTGGAGGCTGCATCCACTCTGTGGAGGGATGGAGGGCAGCTCAGGACCACCACAGAGGCTGTTGGTCCATCCAACATGCAGGGTTGGGCTGGGTCCCCCTTTCTGCAGGGCAGGAGTCTCATGGGGTCCCCATCCATCCTCTGTGCCGCATCACCTATGGGTTCCCTTCCTCAGATCACAGGGGCTTTGCTGCCTGCCTGTGATCAGCCTCCTCCCTGTTGCGTGGGGCCAGCGGTTGTCTCAGGAGCAGGAATGGGGACAAGAAAGGGCAAAGGGGGTGTGTGGGGAGCAGGGGCTGCCTGTTCTGGTGGGGCTGCAGCAGGCAGCAGCACTTGGTGCCACGCAGCATGGTTTGAGTGCTGCCGGGCTTGGGGTTTGCATTGGAAATGGCCCCCTCCCTGATGGAGGAACCTGTTGATGCGTGGCAGCTTGTGTGGGGACGTGGGACCTACTATGGGGTTGCAGGGAGCTGTGTTTGAACTGGGGCGGTGGATGGGAGGGTGCAAGGGACAGGCTGGTGGCTTGGGGCAGCCTCCAATCACAGCAGGGCTCCCTCTTCTTTGGGAATACCTGGAGGGTCCTAATCCACATCCAAGGGCACTGGCACAGCTTGGGGCTCCCTGTGCGCACCCCCCAGTGGGGCAGAGACCACAGCACTCGCTGTGCAAATTGGACACCTTTATTTTATAGTCTTTAAAAGTCAGTTACCAGCTGCAGTGACTTCATTCCTAGGACAGCCTGGGCTGTCTCTACTGCGCTATGGGACAGCCCAGCCTCAGCTTTACAAGCCCCAGTAGGGATGCTGCCAGCTCCCACCCGGCTCCTCCTGGCCATGGCTGGCTCTGGGGTGCATGTCCCATCTCCTCCCATCTTGCCCTCCATGGGAGCAGCACTGTGCCTGGATCGGGCAGTGACTGCTTCCAGTCTCCATTCCTGCTTGGCACGTTTCCATCTCGACCCTCCAACACTTTCCCAACGCCCTCTTGCAAACAACCGAGGTAGACGAGCATCTCCTTGGGTCCCTCCCTAAAACCTGCCTGGGGTTAAGCGGCCATTTGGTGCCCTTTACCCAGAGCTGGGCTTCTCTTTTACACCTTAACTCCTCCCAGGACACTTGCACTTCCGAGACCAAACCCAAACCACACCACAGCACCCTGAAACTAGAGCAATGGAGCAGCCACTGGCAGCCCGAGGGGCACGGGAGGGCTCTCCCACCCCGACCCCAAGGCATGGGCCCTCTTGGAGGGGGTCATCCACTGTAGCCCAGGGCTCCAGTGGCCAGCCCTGCACCCGATCATTGGCCTCTGGGGGGTGGCCCCAGTGCTGGACCATGGGAAAAGGCACCTGTGGAGGGAGGCAGTGGCAGCTTTGCCATGTGGGGACACAGCATTGGGGCTGCTGTCCCCAAAAGCTGGGCTGGGCACAGCATGGACAGCCTATGGCAGCCTGGCACCCACCCTGGGGAGCTGGGTGCAGGGGCAGCACTGTGTCTGTGCTACCTGCTCCCACTCGCAGGTGACAACCCACAAATGGGGTTCGTGGCAGCAGCCTTGTGTCTGGGTGTTCACACCCCTGCACCATGCCATGCCCCTGCCCGGGTGCTCCCATTGTTCAACCCCCAGGGATTTCTGCTGTGGAGCATCCCATGGGAATGCTGGCTGGGTGGGAACCTCCCCAGGGTGAGTCAAACCAGCACCACCCCTGGCTTCCAGCAGCGCTGTCTGCCTGCTCCCGGCCCTCTGGAGCTGCCAGGCAGGTGATGGCACAAATCCTGCCAGGGGCTGGTGCAGAGCTGCCTGCAGCCACCTGGCCGACAGACGGGATGTAGTGATGAACACGAACTCTCTGCCTGGAGCAGGGACACCGAGCAGTACCCTGCTGTGTGAACAGGGACAGGACAAGATGGGGCAGCAGGAAGGCAGTGTGAGCTGGTGCAGACCGAGGGCATGAGCTGGCCAGGTCGCATCCTGTGTGGCAGCCCCATACATGGGATGGGAACAGCAAAGGGACCTGCTTCCCAGCCAGGGCACCAGGACCTCCAACCCCAGTGTGGGCTGGTGGAGCAGTGTGGATGGAGCTGCAGGGAGCCAGCTGCCACCTACTGCAGTCCCACTAAGAGGGGACCCTGGTGGGCCTCAGGGCAGTGTGCGGCTCTGGTTCAAGCAGCTCATCTTCAGAGAAGCTGATGTGCAAGCACGTGTCATCTGCAAGGGAGAAGGGCAGCATGCTGTCCATGGGGCTCGCCAGGGCAGCCAAGTCCTTGGCCAGGGCCTCAGTGGCTGCAAGGTCATGGATGCTGGCCAGGGGCGACATCTGCCCGCTCTCCCCAGTCCTGTCCTTGCCCAGAGCGCGCAGGCAGGCCCCAGCTGGGATGGGCTCCGTGCTGGAGGCACTGCTCCGTGCAGGAGTCCTTGCCTCAGGGTCCAAGAGGGTGAGGGAGCTGGCAGCGATGCTGGTGAGGCTGGAGATGCTGGGGCTGGGCAGGCTCATGTGGGCAGTGCTCTCGGGCTTCACCTCCACTTCCAGGCTCGGGGAGGTCTTGCTTGACCTCTTGCGTAGGATGGGAGGTGGTGGGTTCAGCTTGGGAATGGGCTGCGGCCGCCTGGGAAGGAAAGCAGAGAGAGGAGGTGATGGGCAGGGATATCCCCGCTCCAGCTGGGGGAGGTGGTGGTGGCACATCCTACCTGTCCTCATCCCCTCTGTCCGTGTCATCCCCCTTCTGCCGGCTGCTCCCATTGAGCAGAGCGAAGTCGCTGACCTCAGAGCCCTCCACGCGCCGGCCGAGCCCATCCTGCCCCTCCAGCACCGCCAGGCACTCGTCCCCATCCTTGCTGCTGCAGCGGTGGCCGCCCCTGTCCAGGCTGACGAGGTTGAGGTAGGAGTCCCCAGGGCCCAGGGCCGGCAGCGAGCCGGGGGCCACGGGGCTGCCCAGGATGCTGGCAGGGCTGGAAGTGGATGGGAGGTGGATGTCCAGGCTGTAGTGGTTCTTCAGGTTCAGGGACAGGGACTGCGCCAGGGACAGGTTTTGCAGGGAGCGGTCAACTGGTGAGAGAAGGACAAAGGGAGGTGTGAAGAGCTGGGGACCTGCAACACAGCTGCTGCCCTGGACCATGAGGGGTGCAGAGATGCTCCAAAGGCTCCCCAGAGCCTGCTGGGCTTGTACTGGGAGCACCCCAAGTGCTCCCTGGAACCATAAGGATTGCAGGGATGCTCTGAAGGGCTGGTGCTGGGAGCATCCCACCTACATCCCAGGACCGCAAGAGGTGCAGAAATGCTTCAAAGCTCCCCAGAGCTTATTGGGATGGCACCAGAGTGCCCAAATTGCTCCCTGTGGCCGCAAGTAGTGCAGTGATGCTCCAAAGCGCCCCCAGAGCCTGCTGCGATGGTGCTGGGAACATCCCGACTGCCCCCTGGCACCGTGAGGAGCGCAGAAAAGGTCCAGAGCGATGATGCTGGGAGCACCCCAGCATCCCATCCCCTTACCCCAGGGTGAGGCTGGGCACAGTGGACGCGCCACCCCTGGCTTCCCCGCGGTGCACTCACCCGGCTGCCGATGCTCATCCCGGGCCTCCAGCGCCGTCAGCTGCCGCACCAGCAGCGAGACGTGCTGCAGCAGGTCCCTGTTGGTCAGCAGGAGCTGCCGCACCCGGGCCTGCGCCTCGATCCGCGCCGCCGTTTCGGCCGCCAGTTGGTCCTTCAGCAGCTGCACCTGCGGGATGGGGCGATGCGGACCGGGCTGATGCGGGACGGGGCGATGGGGACCGGGCTGATGCGGGACGGGGCGATGGGGACCGGGCTGATGCGGGACAGGGCGATGCCGGGCAGGGACAGGGAGCCGCGGCGCTCCGGCGCCCTCTGCCGGCCCCACCGCGCACCTCACCGGGACCCCCTGAGCCGGTCCAGCGGACGGGGGTACGCGGCTGCAACCCGGGCCTGGTGGAATGGGATGGAGGGGATCTGCTGATCCCCGGTAACGTGGAATGTCGAGGGGGGCCCCCGCTCGTGATGCCGGTTTGCAGGAAGAAGCTTGGTAGGGATGGCTTCCGAAAATTGGATGAAATGGGAACTGGTGGCTATGTCGGGCAGCTTGTGACCCTGCTACAGCAGCTTGGGCTTATGCATGCAGCCAGCTCCGTGTCTGTGAATCCCCTGTACCATTCCCGCCTTGTCCGCTTTATCAGCCCAGCCTGGCTGGAGGCTGGAGCAGGGAGAGCAGAAGGGCTGGTGCTGCCCCGGGATAGTGCAGGACATGACACGTACCTGGGCCACGGCCACCTGCGTCTGCTGCTGCTGCTGGAGGAGCTGCTGCTGCAGCAGCTGGAGGCAGTGCTGGGAGGCCAGCGGGGTGATGGAGGCCGCAGAGCAGGGGCTGCTGGGGCTGAGCAGTGGCTGGGAGCCAGCCGGGTGCAGCGAGCAGTTCTCAGCATCCTGGGCGCAAAGGAACAGGCAGGGTGAGTGGGTTTGGATTGTGTGTCCCCATGGCTCCAAGGGTCTGTTGAGGGGACAGCCCTGGGCTGTGCGTCAGGCTCTGCATGTCTGGGTGATCCATGGGGAATGTGTTTTAGAGTGAGCCCACTCCCAGAGAGCTGCAGGGCTGAATCATCTGTGTCTGAGTGCACCTCCAAACATGGAGGGCAGGATCCCAGGGAGGAGATGGCAGGGAGTGACCCCATCACTTTCCCCATGATGGGGCTGCCCAGGCTGGACCGTGTCCCATTGCCTGACACATTTGCCAGTGGCAGCAGTGGTCATGTCAGGGCCATCAGTGCATTAAAAGTGGTCCCAGCTGTGGAAATACTGGCATGAGAAGAGCAGTGCTCCCACTGACCGCTTCCAGAGCAGCTCCTGACAGCCATGAGCCCCCTGCACCTCATCACTGCGCTCAAAGCCTGGTTCTGCTGGGTTGGCACAAGGTGGGTGAGCTTAGAGCCACCTCTCATGCCCTGAGGAGCCTGCAGTGGCCCCAGGCATGGCACTGGAGGGCTCAGCAGGGAGCCTCCCACCCTGGCAGGGGGTGTTTAGGGACAGTTTAGTGGGTGCTGCCTTTCTGCCCCCTGCTCTCCCTGCTTGGGCAGCTCCAGCCCCTGAAGGAAGCTGCAGGGAAGCTCTGCCTTTCCAGGCACGGAAACGAATCCCATTGAGTGCATTTCACCGCAGCTGGTTCCAGGCAGGCCCTGCGAGCGATGCGATTGTGTGAGATGAAGCGATGCCATTCAGGCCGCCGGGAAGCGTGCACAGGGGAGCTCTGCAGAGCAGCTATTCATTAGGGTGAAACCACTGCTCGTGCTGAATGCACCTTGGGTGTCTGTGCTGCCAGGCTGGGACCCTTCAAGGATGCTGCTCCCTAAGGCTTGGGGTGAGGGAAGCCGGGTGTCACTGTCAGCAGTCAGATGAGCAAGCAGGGGCAGGGAAATGCACCCTGTATGGCAAGGAAATGGTTGTCTCACCAGACACCTCCTTTTAGTTTCTGCCTGTTGTGTGGATGCTGCTGCAGGAGGAAGGTCCTGCCTCGCTTCTCTCCAGGACTGGGTGATCACCCCAGCAGAGCCCCACTGTGCTCTGCCCTGCCTGTGCTCACCCAGGCTGTTTGAAGCCTGCTTAGCCATGCGCTGTGCCTCTTGCCGCTCCCCCTGTCCCAGCACTGGGGCACACCTTAGTTGCAAGGAGCAATGGGGGGTCTTCAGTGGGGTCTCCATGAAAGTCCCTCCAAATCAAGCTATGATACAATGACCCCGAGCAGAGGGACCCCAGCAGAGGCAGAGCACATGGACTGTCCCCCAGCCCACCCTCATTACCTGGCAGTTCTTATCCTTTGAGGCTTGCCCAGGTTTCAGCAGGCCGAGGTCCCCCCTGGCACCTGACAACTCGCCGGGTCCCCTCTCGGACACACAGATGCCATCAGAGTCGATGCAAACCTCATCTGTGATCTTGGAGCCCTTTATCTGGTGAACTTCAAACAAGATGGACACATAAACCCAAGCCCCTCCTGTGCAGGATCACAGCAAGAACCCAGGGCCTGCAGCAGGGCTGGCAGCCAGGGTGACAGTGCAGGGACAATGGCCAGGACATGCTCCAACCTTCTCCATGCTGCAGGGAGTCAGGAGGAAGGGAACAAGCCAAATGAGAGGCTGGTGCCTGCAGACCCTCAGCGTGTTGGACAATGGGGCTTAACCTCTGTGCCCCTGGTACCCAGGATGAAAGGGCAGACAAAGCAGAACCCCCGTGCCCCCCATCTGAATGGAACCAAAGGTCTCGCCATCATTAGAGCTGGCCCATGAAGGACCTGCCACCCTGCAGGTCCCCACCTCAAAGCCCCACCTCTGCAGAGGGGTCTGCCCCTGCCCCACAGGGACCCACACGTCACCTTCCAGCGGCTGCTCCTCAGCTGATTTGTCGCTGGCGCCATCCGCCTGCCCATCGGCGTTCTGCAGCGCGTGCTGCAGGCTCAGCTTGTGGCACACCTCGAAGGCCTGTCCCACCGTGCGCACCACGCGCATCGCCTGGCTCTGCGGAGCAAGCCCATGGGATGCTCAGATCCACTGTGGCCACTGCCACAACCTCCCGGGGTCCCCTGCCCTGGGAGATGGGTGCTGTTATCTCCCTGCGGGATGAGGCCCAGGAGCAGGAGGGGAGAGACACCAGGCACTTTATGCTGGGGACATCCAGCACTGGTGCTGCCTTGGTCTCTCCCCATGGATCTGCATCCAGTGGTTACTTTGGCTCTCTTGGAGATCTCGCCCAAGGGATGACCTGGCTGTAGCCCCAGGAGCATCCTACCTTCTTCTTCGACTTGAAGACGTTGCACCTGAAGGAGTTGTTCGCCCCATCCCTTGCGATGTAACTGAATATTTTCAGGTCTTGCGAGTCATGAGACACGTAGAAGATTCTGGATGGGAGAGACACAAAGGGAGTTAAACACCCAGGGGAGTCTTTGCCCCCAAACAACCTTAGAGGGTCCCCAGTGTCCCCCGCGGGCTGGCTCACAGCACCCAGGGCTGGAGGAAGGATGCGGTGCTGGTGCACAGCCCCTCCTGCAATTATCAGGAGGCGACAGATTTAGAGTGTTTCTCCCTTGATGGAAAACCTTCTGAAGTAGAAAAAGCTTTTTAAAGATGTTGTGGGAAAGCTAAAAAATGTATAGTATTGCAAAGCTCTCCTGTTCAGGCTGACTCCTGCCTGTGCTGCAAAACCATTTTAGAAGACCTCTTTCTATGTTTGATTTAATTGGGTGAAAATGTGACAAGAGAGTTCAGGTCTGAACAGAGAAGAAACCAAAGGGATTCTTGAAGTGTTGTTTTCTTTTCCTCTTTTCTGTCACTGGGGTTTTTTGTGTTGAACCTACAGTTGGAGTAATTACTGCTGTATACATACCATGTCTTGTAATTATCTTTAAGGAATGCCAGAAGTGAGAGGTAGGCACAGATAATGCTCCTTATCTCCTCACCAAAGGCTCTAACACAGAAAACCAGTGTTGGTGATCCCGGTCCTTGAGGCTGCTGGCTTTGTGCTCATGGTACAATTAAGCACTGGTGCAACCTGTGCTCTGAACTGTGTCCAGGGGCTACACACCACTGCTGAGGCTGCCTGATGGCTCACCAGGTTTACAGGCAGCATAAGCCTCTGGGAGGGGGGCTTGTGGTCTGCAGAATACTCAGAGATCCCATGGCAAGTGCTGTGGAAAGTCAGTGCTATCTTACCACGTCCTGTATGGGTTAATTCATTGTAAGCACTTACACCTTAGAGTAAGGCTCTTCTTCAGAAGCCCACAGTGAGCCATGCTCTGAAGAAAACCACAGGAAGCCTATCTTCAGAGTCAGAATCAGTAATGTGAGCTGAAGGCATCTCTGGAGGTTACCTAGTCTAACCCTGTTCAAAGCAGAGCCAGCTTCAAAGCTACATCAGCCCACCTCACCCTTAAAAATGTATGAGAAAGATCCTCCATCAGCAGCAATTCTGCATCCTCGTTAATGTTTCATGGTCCTTTGGAAAGACAGCCTTGGTGGAGGGAACTCAGCAAGGGGGAGGATGGATGCACATCGCTCAGGGCTGATGGGACCTGCTTGTGTAACCCCCCTGTGCATACCTGTAAACGGGATCGTGCATCACCACCATCCTACTCTCATCCCAGGTCCACTCCTTCCTCTGTAAACAGAGGGCAGAAACAAAGTTAGTGAGTCAGATAAGAACGAAACTCCACAATGATGATGGGCAGGAACCCTGAGAATGGTGCCTTTGTCCCAAGCTGGAATCCAGGCTACAGTCTGACTACATGAGCAATGGTTGTTTCATTGGTATCTTGGATAAAAATAGATTTCTTTGCTCATTTATCATAGCTGGTCATCTGATCCCAGCCTTCAGGGCTGAAAATGGTCCCTAAGATGGATTTATAGCATCAAATATGCAGGAGAGTAACACGTTTTGGGGAAGGAGGCTCTGAGCCAGGGCTCAGGAAGCTCTGCCTGGGTGGGGAGCTGAGGGATGCTCAGCCCAGGCAGCGCAGAAAAAGCCTACTGATATTAACAAGTAAAAGAACCTATTTCCTGAAAGCTTGACAGTTTTGATGGGAAAAACAACAATATGTCCTCTTTCCACAGTGTCATTTCCGCACTCTTTATTCAGTGAGGTTTTGTTACTAGTTTGATGGGAAATGGAGTGTTTTCTTGTGAAAATTCGGGGATCTTTAAGAAAATTCAGGGTTTTTAAGAAAAGGCCAGTTTTGGTTAGAAGTGTGACCATCCTGAACAGTGGTGATACCCAGACATGGTTAGAGCCAACATCCCGCGTGCCCCAGTGGGACTGGGAAGTCTCACCTTCTGCTTCTTGCGCAGAACCACCTTCACCCCATCCACAGACACAATGATGCTCACTTTCTTCTTCTTGATGTTCTTGGCTTTGAATTCATACTGATGGGAGGAAAAACCCAGGTTAGAAAAGAGAGTACCTAGGGCTGTGTGTGCTATTAGTGTTTTACATGTGTTTAATCCCAGCTCCGAGGGAAGTGGGAACTTGTTTGATCCTGCTAAGAAAATCCATGTTGGGAAGGGCTCACTGCCGTAGCTGGGATGCGAGGCAGGATCCTGGCTTTGTCAGGAGCATCCTTTGGGAGAGGATAAGCATAGCTCAACCCTCTGGACCACATCCAGAGACTGTAAATTCGGATCCAGGAGGCACTTTCCTGATGCATTGGCCATGCCTAGTCCAGTGGGACTCTGCATCGGGGGCTCAACAGGAGATTGCACTTGCAGCAAACACCACGCAGTGATTTATGGCATCTCCAGCGCCCTTGTGTCAGTGCTGCAGTGCATGGGGAATATGAAATCACTGGTGAATTGCAGGGAGGGCCAGATGGGTGGCAATAACGCAATTACACCTCAGTCATTTCCATAATCACATTAACCTCGGTGGGCTCAGGAGAACAACCCAGCTCTCACCTGCAGGTGTTTGCTGCCTGAACTCACCTCTGCTTGTGCTAAAAATTAAACTTATGGCTTTTAAGCATCGCTTTTGCTGACAGCCACAAGCATGGCAGAGCCCTTCTGCTCTGGAGACCTGTGGTCACAGCACTGATCCTTACTGGCCCCAGTTCAGGCACTGTATTTGGTTTCCAAATACAGCATTTTGATGCCTCGTATTTTCCAGTCCCTATCAGAAATCCAGCATTCCTGAGCCAGATCCTCAATTTATCTAAACCAGCACATCCCTTACTGTCAGTGCAGCTACAGAAACAGCCACCATGCATCTATTAGACACGAAATCCTCTGGATTAACTCGATGTAGTTACCATAGTGGAAAAGCAGAGGTTACAAATCCCATTTTAATAGTCTAATACTGTCAATGGCGCTGTAACAGAGCCGGGATGTAGCAAAGGGGACATCGTGGCAGAGCTGCAGGTAGCAATGGGGATGTTAAGGGAGTCCAGGCACCTCTTTCAGAAGCATAAAGTTGAAGGACTTTGTGTGTGGCTCTGTGTCAGCACGGCACCCAAGCACTGCAGAGAAGATACGCATCTCTCCAGCTCCTCAGCAACCATTTAAGCCACACCAGCCTCACAGGCAGAAAATCGGGTGGCTTTTGTGTTCATCAGGCTTTTGATGCTGCCCACTGAATTCTTAGCACTCTGCAAGGTTTATGGTATCAGAGACCCCAGATTAAACCGCAGCCTTTTGATCTCCCCATGAATTATTACTCTGAGACAAGCTCTTTAAAAACCTCTCTCTAGCACCGCTGCGTGTGAAGCCAGGGCTAAGTTTGCCATACACGTTCCTACAGGGAGGAGTGAGATGATGGGTGAGGTGGGCAGAGCATCCTGCAGGTTGCTGTGAGCCGGGGGAACCCTCGGGAGATGCACACATCTGGGGGGCTGCGGTCTCAGCACCCAAGTGGTGCCGGCAACCTCAGCCCAGCCTCACTGTGTGCTCCCATTTCCACCAGGATGGAGCTTCCCTCTCCCTTGCGCTCAGCACCACCAAACTGTTTCTCCCTGTCTGCTTGCATGCATGTCAATAAAGCCGGGATGGATTGTTCTGCCCACTAAAGAGCTATTTATCTTTCTTTATGCACAAATGGCTGGGAAAATACTAGCTGAGCTTTCCAAGAAAGAGAGAGCAATCCAGTTTATTTTCCCTTTGTAGCAACAGAGGTGCAATTACGTTCAAACAAGGCTCTTTTCTCAAAGGCTTTAAGCAAAGTCCAAGTCTGGATTTTGCAGAGATGCTTTTTCCTTCTCTCTTGGACAGAAAGGAACAATTGGGAGCAGCAGTATTTCTGGCGGCTGCCAGGAGTGATGGCAAGTCTCTGTAGAGCCAGGGAACTCCAGCCAGCTACCACACCATGCTGCACCACCCCAGCCTGACTTTAGGATAGGTATGGAGCTTCAGCTCCAAGCAGAGCCATACAGCCAGCAGGAGAAAAATCACAGCATCAGCTAGGTTGGAAAAGACCTTTAAGATCATCAACCATAAACCATGTCACTAAGGATGAAGGCACACTCTGCCCTGAGCCATACTGGGGCAGCTGGGGATGGGGATGCACATGGGGCAGGCAGGAGCAGAGCTCAGGGCTTCCCCTCTGCCCAATGACACACACCTCTCCTTCACATGGCATCTGAGGCAGTTTTGACCCTTGCGATTTGCAGGCAGCACCCTCAGGCTCTGCTCCGGATTGGGCCCTTTGCCACAGCATCATTGAGGAAGGAGGTGCATGAGTTCACTGGTCCTTCTTGCTCCATGCAGCTCATAGCTGCTGCTGCTTGTGCCTTGCTACTGCATCCTCATCAGAGCACCTACAAATGGCCAATGCATGTTCCCCACATGCTGGGGTCCCAGCCATGGGCAAAATTAGCTTGGCCTGAAGGGAAAACTGATTGGGCTCTAAAATCCTTTCTAAAGGAGATGTAGGATGGCCTGGACTCAACTGGCTGCTCAGTAACACCAGCTGGGAGAGCACCGTGCTCCCAAGAGCAGGGCTGGGTGAAAGCCCTGTGAGCCCACACTGCACCAGCTCGGACTGGGCTCTCTCCCCATCTCTACACACAAGAGGCAGATGGGATACAGCTACAGGCATTTGATTGCTTCCTATCAAGCAGGAATCAGTGTTTTAATTAAATGTGATTTATGTAAGGACAAAAAAGCACATTGAAAAATGCACTGCAAGATGGCAGACTTCATCTGTAAAAATGCTCAACCAACATCCAGCTGAGCCCAAGGCTCCTGGCTAACCTGGCACTGACAGAGAGCATCCAGGCACTGTTTTGTTTTCTTACTACTGAATTGATGCGCTCCTTTCCCAGATTTGCCACGGTTACCAACAAACTCAAACCCACACAGCAGCGTGCATCATCTGCTCTGCTGCCTTCTGCGAGTCAGTTGATATTCTGCTGCTTGTGCTATCCTATGGGGAAAAGCTTTCTGGATGTTAAAGGATCTGGAGTTGCCCTCACAGGCGGTGATCCAGCATCAAGCCTGGCAGCTTTCTTTACTATGGGGACAAGATTGGACATTGTATAAAAAAATGCAGGTCAGAAAAGGGGCAGTGCATCTCATTTAATTCAGCAATGTCATTAATTCTCTATCGGATGTGCCTGACCTGGAATACTTACCATTTCTGCTTTTAAATCCCCGTGTTCAAGTCCTTGCCTTTCCTATGGTCCCACACACTGTTGGCATGTAATCTTAACTTACCCAGGAGCTAAAGACTCTATGACTAGAAATGTTAATGGTGCTGCGTGATGCATATTTCATCTGATAATTCCACCCAAGCAGATATAAATTACACATGCAGTTACCAGCTTCCATCTGCTGATGAAAGAGATGGGCTAATGCACATTGGAAATCATATGCAGTTTCCAGCACTAAGAACAACTTGCATGAATAGAGTTATTCAAGGAAGCAATTCTTAATGTGATTAATTACTGAAGGTATCAGGGCTTTCATTATGCAAATGGAAACTGTCATAAAAAAGAGAGTTTGAAGGTCTTAAAGGCAGCCTCTGTTTCCAAAAAACGCATCTCCCTCATTGACAAAGAGCAGAAGGGTCGGACTTGGGAGAGCAGCAGAGCCAGGACACGCTCCTGCTACGGTCCAAACGGTGGCTGCTGCTGCGCATCAGTGCTCCCAATCACTGCTGGGTAAGTACTTTGTGAGCCCAAAGATGCCACAAGCTTGGAAATGGACGACTTCTTCCTGCAGCTGTAAATCCTCCAGCCAGCCCTTAACCTGCTGTCCTGCCCCTAACCTCCCCTTGCCCTGTCCCGGCCTGGCAGGCTGCAGGATGGATGTGTCCATAAACAACCCCCCAACAATAAGCAGTCCCAGCCCCTTTCCAACCTCTCCTATCGGACAGACACGGGGAGCATGGCAATGAGGAGGTGGAAATCCGCTTGGCTCTGCCCCCCGACAGACCGGCTCCGGGCACCCCAGCAGGACCCAGAGCCCCTGCTCCTGCTCCTTGGCTGTATCCCAGCCCTGTGGGACGCATCCTTCCCTCCCGCTGCCATGAGCAACCTCTGGTACCATGTGAGTGCTGCTTTAGGAATTAAAGCCAGGATGAATCCAAGTATTTCAAGCTGAGGAATGTAATTAATTTCAAACCGAACTGATCCGCACGGCATGAGGACACGGTGTTATCTTGACTGCTGTTTGAATTGTGGATGCTTGGAACGCTGCCGCTTGGAGCTGATGCTACAGAGAACTCCCACATTCTGCTCGCAGCAAGTGCAGCTTGGCCAAGCACAGCCACCCCGGAGCTGACAAACCAGCGCTGTCAGTTCCCATACCCTTTAGACCACAGGCTGTGGTCCAGCCTTCAACCCCCCTTCTGCATCACATCCCACCTTCCCGCAACAGCCCTGCGGGCAGCGGCATTCCAGTGGCTCCCTCATGGCCTCCGGCTGGAAACCGCTGGGTTATGGCCTTTCCTTTGTTCATCTTGGGAAGCATGTGCCTGTCTGGATCCTATGAACTCCCAGTGCACGCCGGCGGGGCGCACACTCCTGGGGACATGGCCGGGGTGAATGTGGCCTGGCATAGTCTGGGTCTGTGCTGCAGTAACTGGGCAACACGGACACAAAAGCGATGCAGGAAGCAGTGGAGGCCGGGAGTGCACCTCCTGCCCAGTGGAAAAATGAGAATTTATGATCCTTGGAAACATAAAACTGCTCAGTGGAAAGCAGAAACTGAAGGGGGAGTACAATAGGCAAAGAGAATGCTGGCAACGTACCCAAAGTCCGGTTTTATCCCCTCTCATTTAAATTAGCTCCTTCCAGCATCCAACAAGTTCTCTGTAGATACTGCAGACCAGTCCCCACACAGCAAGCTGGAGGGGGCCAAGTTGCTATCACAGCCCTGCTGGGTTTCTGGGTGTCCCTGGAAGGGCAGCAGGGAAATGTGACCGTGGTTCATCACATGGGGTTTATTGATCTGTTCCCAGTTCTGTGCTCTGGCAGGGCTGCCTGCAGGGCCAGGTGGGACTGAGGGTGCTGAGGCGCTGGCACAGGGTGCCCAGAGAAGCTGTGGCTGCCCCATCCCTGGCAGTGTTCAAGGCCA
>WYDI02031660.1:0-10705 GCA_009867235.2 Psittacus erithacus
CATCAACCAACACCCCCAAGTCCTTCTCTGCAGGGCTGCTCTGAATCTCTTCTCTGCCCAACCTGCAGCTGTGCCTGCAATTGCTCTGACCCAGGTGTAGGACCTTGCACTTGGCATGGTTAAACTTCATAAGGTCAGCATCAGCCCACCTCACAAGCATGTCAAGGTCCCTCTGGATGGCATTCTTTCCCTCCAGTGTATCAATCGAATCACACAACTTGGTGTCATCGGCAAACTTACTGAGGGCGCACTCAATCCCACTGTCCATGTCGCTGAGAAGGGTGTTGAACAGGATCAGTCCCAACAACAACCCGTGAGGGGTACCACTCGTTACTGATCTCCAGCTGGACATTGAGCCATTGACCACAACTCTTTGTGTGCGGCCATCCAGTCAGTTCTTTATCCACCAAGTGGTCCATTCATCAAATTGATGTTTGTCCAATTTAGAGACAAGGATGTCGTGTGGGACAAGTGTTGAACACTTTGCACAAGTCCAGGTAGATGACATCAACTGCTCTACCCCTATGCATCAGTTCTGTAGCCCCATCATTGAAGGCCACCAAATTGGTCAGGCAGGATTTCCCCTTAGTGAAGCCATGCTGGCTATGTCCAACCACCTCGCTGTTTTTCATGTGCCTTCATTTGCTTTCCAGCAGAATCTGCTCCTGACTGCCATGATTTTTCAAATTTGTTGGACAATGGCTTAGCAACTTCTTCCACCAGCTCCTTTAACGTCTTGGTCATACTTCTTTTGATGCAGCCTGATACGGTTGGCTTTCTGGGCTGCAAGCATACATTGCTGGGTTATGTTGAGCTCCTCATGATCAACACCCCCAAGGCCTTGCTCTAAATCCAGTCTCCACCCAGTTTGATTTTGTGCTTGCAAATCTCTGGCTTCATTCATTAAAGAAAAGCTGATGAACTTTCTTCCCTTCCTGGCAGCATCTCTGGAGATGTAAAATGTGCTGCCCCACTCCACCATCAACCACTGTTTCCTTGGATTGTTTGTTTTAGAAAAACTACGATGTGATCCCATAAAGGGATGGGAAAGGGTATATTTTGTTTAAAAACCCTCACTGGATGCAATTTAAAAAGCCAACATTAGCTTTGACATAAAAATTGATAGAATTGAAAGTAAGCTAACAGATAACACTATCCTTTTACACCACTACTAGTGAGGGGAAAAAACCCTAAACCTAAACCACACAAAAATTACTGTTTTATATAAGTTGTGAGGAGAAGAAAAGTCTGGGTGAGACTCTGAAGAACTTAGAATTATGAAAAGAATTATCTTTTTCTAGAAAATAATAGACTAGCTATATACATACACAGAGAAGAAGTAATTGGGGTCCTCTGTCAAGGCTGTTAGTTACCAAAATTCTGACAGTACAGTAAGCATAAAATGCTGCAGCAGTGGTAGGGTTCACACAGAGAAGTGCTTCAGACTGGACTGAGAAGCTGTAATCAAAGTGGTCTTGAATTTAGTAATTTTAACAAATAATCAAGAACCAAGGACCTAAACACATGGCTTACAAAACATCACAGAGGAATAGTATTTCTAGGCGCTTTAAGAGATGAAAGGAAACTCTGGTATAACAATAAAGAATAATGTTGTAAGAGGATTATAGTGGAACACAAAGGTGAAATGCGGGCTCTGAATTAAATTCTTGACAGTGAGATAATAAAGGAAGTCTATACTTGAGCTTTAGTACCTAACACTTTTTTTTTTAAATTTGCCGGGCTAACTGCATCCTCACCATAATGCTTAAATCTTTTCTTCATCTTTATTTTGCTGTATTTCTAGCATATATACATATGTCCAAACACATGTGCAAGTTTACTAATACAAGCATATGTAAAAGCAAACTGCGTTCCAGATTTAGCTTTAGGAAAACACTTGCTGCAATGCTTTGTACTGTTTTCAGCTGATATATAGCCTCAAATATTTTTCCTGCTGGCTAAGTGAAGTCTTCAGATTAAAATATTTGGTACTCCAGTACAACAGACCACATAAGCAATGAGTCACACTACATGAAACTTTCTTTATTAGGAAAAGCAACTGCAGTTAACTAAGAAAGCCCTGTGTAATTAACATATAACAATAAATTTTATCTTCTTCCAATAGCAAAGGAATCCCTCTTGCTTATCCTGCACAGAAACTGATTAAAACTGAGATTGCTCCAGATGTTAAAACTTAACAAAGACCTACCCAATACAGAAAATAATTTAATATCATCATTATTTGCTAATATATCTACAGAGGTCATAATCATTTTGCTTATTATAGTTATACAAATTGGGTTTGAGTCATTTTGCTATGCAAATCCAATTAAAAGATTGCTAGCTTATAAATGAAACAGGGCATTGTCATCCTGTCATATTTATTATGAGTAAAGTATAGAAAATAAACTGATTAAGCATTAGTTATCAAAACAGAGCAGCATACAGAGTACAAGATCAGACAGCAGAACTTGACACAAATGTTACGATCACAGCCACAGGACCAAAGGTGCAAAGGAAAAGCAATGATACTGATAACAGAAACTAGAGGAATAACGTGACTAAACCACAGGACAAACTGAGGGAATGACATGGATAAAATACAACAAATTCATGTCTCTTTTATTGGCAGCCAGTTCTTAATCTTTGAAAATAAAATGAAAAATAGTTTACTAAAATAGATTTTCAAGGCAGCCTTAGGGAAATGTGCACATGCCATTTGAGAAGATTCACTTTTGCAAGATGCATCAGATCCTGGCAACCACATTAGTTATTAAGAGAACACATGAAATTATTTACACAACACTTTCTCTAGAAAAAAGTGAGAGTGCATACTTAAAGCAGGTAACAGACAGCAAAAATAAAATGAGTTTTTCCCAGCAGATGCAAAATTTGGTGTGTACTTTATATCTATCTAGTTCAAAGCAATAATCCAAGTGAAAACAAGGCTGAAGGTACTGTTAAATCCACTCCAGAGCAGAGAAGCAATATCACCTAAGTTGCATAAGGCTGCAACTGACTGTAATTGGGTTTGTCGGTTGTAAAGCTCATTAGGAATATTTTGACAGAAGCCACTTTTTTTTAAAATAACTACTAAAATAATAAAAAAAATACCTGCTGACCAAAACATAATGGGAAAATGTCACCTATTAGAATTAAC
Organism: Psittacus erithacus; assembly: GCA_009867235.2. Taxonomy (NCBI): domain Eukaryota; kingdom Metazoa; phylum Chordata; class Aves; order Psittaciformes; family Psittacidae; genus Psittacus; species Psittacus erithacus. The sequence continues at coordinate 3,161 of WYDI02031660.1, forward strand.
CTCTTTGCAAAAATTTTTTGGTGTTGATATCAATAAAATAAAATCTTTCAAAACCTGTATTTTTAAAACAGGAATTAGGGTTAAAAATAATTTAAGAAAGGCATTTTGAAAATGAATGCTGCTTTAAGTCATCCAAAATACATTTACTTCCATCCCTCAAGGTACAGCATCAGGCTTTTATTTCTCTTTGGGAATGGAGGAAAAAGCTTGAAAAATCTATCCCAAGACAGCTTTTTACAGCAGTTCTGGCTTAGGTGTAACCTCAACTAGGTCAATGTGCTTACCACAGTTTTACATAAGCTACATCTAGATCTTTGATATCCTTTAAAAGATTTATAGAAGTTATTCAGCATCAGTTTAACACTTTTGTGCAAGAAAGCTCTCTCTGTAACCTTTCCCCTCATCCTAGTATTTGTGGTTTTATTAAAAATTAACACTCCCATAGAAACTATGAGCACCACAGACAAATGGTGCCATTTCAGAGCTTTTTCTGCCCTGACAACTCCTGATCATCACAAGCCACAAATATCTAGAAAAATAATTGCTCACCAGACTAAATAAATACTTTTCAAAAATACTTTTGGTCATCAGAATATGGAAAAAGCTTTTTTTAAAAAACCCAGCTTCATTGTATAAGCTTTTCCTTGCACACAATGTAACTGTTCAGAAGCCTAACCACTCCTTAGCCAGCAGTTACTTAAAACAGCATTTTCCTCATCTAAGCTCCTAAGTATCCCTACCTGCATATTTAACACATGAAACAAAGTCTCTACTCTCATTTTCATAGTCCCATTCCAATCAGAGGGATGGCTTTTGGGTATCAGGTGCATCCTGTAAAATAAACAGCATATAATTATTTTGAATTTAATGGAAAATATATTTTTTTTTGACAAGCACAGCAAAGATCTGTTTTCAAGTGAGAGACAAGAAAACATTCTCTTCTTTTTCCGATGCTACTAGTAATTCTGATTTCTCCAGTTACAAAATGCTATTCTTGAATCTGTGTCATTTCTTTAACAGTGCTTTGAAGATAGATGTAGGTCTCCTCTGCATCTCCCTTAGCTTTATGGGGAACACATAGATGCTTGAAAGCTCTCTTAACAGGGTAATTATTGCTTGGTGTAATTTACTGGCTAGTATAATGCTCTGAGAGACATTAGAAAAAGCAAGAACTCACTGCAGCTGATACTCAGCAATACGTGCCTATAAATGACACCAAGTGGATTATCTGTTATATAAAAGAGAAAATACACAAGTTTCAGGCAAGATTTGTCAAACACCTGTATAAAACTAAGTTTTGGTTTTTTGCTTTACTCTCCATTTTGTGTGTTACTTCCCTGTTGATGCACTGTAGAAGTATCCTGACTGTGACAAGATCAGGTGTTCTTTTTCCCAGTATAACTTTCAGGAGAAAGAGTTTCGGAAAACTTTTAATGAGAAAGCTGAGAGTGGCTCTTGCTTCTGAATGTCCCTCAATAACCAGTGCCTATGCAATAGCAATTTCACTGGCTTTACATAAACCGAAATGACTGGAGACTTTCAAATAAGGTGTGGGCTTGTGCACGTCAGAGAGTAGATGCTCTCTGTGAGCTATGTAGTGGGTTATGAGAGAAAACTCTGAAGGGAAAAGATGAGGCAGAAACTTCCATTGGTAGAAAAATCAGCCTCTATCTTAGAGTGTTAAAAGAGGTGAGATCTACCTCAGGGTAGAAGTCAAGGCTACATCCTTTCAAAGATGCTTGCACATGTAGTGCTTTTAGAAGCAGTAGTGACTACAATTCAGAAACTTCCTCCATAAGTCTTACCTCCTGTTGGCCTATTTTGATGCCAGTCTGGGTCAATTAGGGAGTTCAAAACAGCTGCACTGGGACTCCTGAAGAGATATACGGGACGCAGAAGCTCAGTAAGCTGAAGCATGAGATCCAAAGTTTATGATGACAGCCGAGACTTGTACCCCCAGAAAGAAGTGCAGGAACTGAAACCTAAAATTTGTCTGAGAGGCTCAGAATTTAATACTGATCCTGATATCCAACTAGCTCATTAGAATGTATGCTTTGAAGTTGGGTGTACTCCCTCTTTTAAGTAGTATAAAGGTGCCTGAGAAAGCGGAGACATATATTGGTCTAAATGATAAGCCCACCTGGCCCAGCACTAGGGGAGCAAGTCTAAGCTTGGTTGTGAGGCCTAAGTATTGAGAGAATGAGCCCAAGCTTATCAGCAGAGCTTGTTCTCTCACAAAAACTTCATAATGCCAAACTGCATCTGGATTTACCTGCTTTATGCCTTACCAGCTTAGGTTTCTTTGCACTTCCCAGGATTTCCAATCCTGCCTTTAGGGCTGGGATAGGAAAGAAGCCATGTCTACAGGAGTAATATCTGTGGAGATGAGAGGCTGAAAAGCATTACATCTATAAGATTCTGGCCTAAGATTCAGTAGCTCCAGAAAATTGCTTGACACACCTCAGACTACATTACGTTACCAAACAATTGTGCCAGAGTGCTGTGGCCAGATAAGGGATGATACACAAGTCAGAGATGTGCCATGTTGAAAGAAGAGCATAGTTATTTATGTGAGCTAATGCACAGAGGTGTGATCACTTTTAAAATCAATTCAAAATCTTTCTTGCTTCTGAGCTCAATTTTGGAATCTAGTGCATTCATTAAACATAAAAATCTTGCAGCCCTCATATCTAGCCACTGTGCTGTAACTTTTCATCTGAATGACCTCCAGCTCAGAGAAGGGCTACAATTTTACCTTCTACAAATTAACCATATACAAACCCAGTATGATACATGAATCACGTAAAAAACTTTCCATAGTGTTTTTAAGGCCTAAAGAGACACCTGTTCAGAGGATTTAAAAAATAACCTGATCTTTTCAACCAGGATTTATTTAACATAGTTTTTAAAGATGTTGCATTTAACGAACACTACTGAATGAATACATGTTGCCTGGAATTTTCCAGAGAATTTCTAGTTGACTATAGGTTTCTGGTTCAGACGTCGAGTCCTGTCCAAAAACCAGACAGACAGATGGAGAACTGATCTTCCCAAGACTTCTCCAGAATCCTTGGTGAAAAGCCTAAAGGTAGCTTCACAATGACATCTTCAAGAAGTGCATGCTTAACCAGGGGAAATATTGGTGCTCTAAATAGCTAATGTTTATTTGGCTGTAAGAGGTAACCCCAGCAAGGATTTGGCACTCTGATTTACACAACCTTTATACCATCCCCAAAGAAAGTGCTACTCAACAAAGGCAGATGTCTGGCTTTGTATTTTAACAGATAATCAATTAAAGATGTAGACCAGCCACATTTACAGCAAGAAACTTCTAAAAGTCTTGGATATTCTTCAGATATGCTATAATCCTTCAGACACACTCAAGTCCTGCCCACAGGGATCACAGCAGTAACTATAAATAAAGAATTTGGAAGTGTAGATATATTATCCTTTCGGATAGGGAGAAAAAGAAAAAAAAACAAGAATTCTGCTGCAGGTTCAGTGCTGTTGTACTTGAACCCCAGTTACTTCACTTTCCAGTTACTTAACACACAGGGTGTGTTAAGGATAAGCAGAATTTTATTCAAAGCCTTCAGCTGAGTCACATACACTTTCTTGGGGACAGCTAAAAATGTGGACTGATGAATGCTGGTCAGTCCTATAGACAACCATTTAGCTGGATGAGTAACCTAATGTAAGTACCACATTTGGGTAAACTGTGATCCTTTTTGAAAGAGTTTGAAAACAAGGCAATAAAAAGCAGATTTTCTGGCCTGCAGTGTGTATTTTGCAGCTTGTAGAGCTCTCAAACAGCTTCTGTGATGATTCAGCTTTAGGAATCACTTTCAGGCTTGTCATGAGATTGTCAGGAGAAACTACCATTATAAATGGCTAATTTAATGTTTTTCTCTACTGATAAACTAAACAGAGCTAATGCATCAGGCCCGAGTCCTGCACCATGATTGTTCAAACCATTAGTGTAATCCTAGGCATGGGTGTGAATTGTGTTAACTAGGCCTTGCCCAGTCCTGACAAAAACCCAGGCTTGATTTGGAGGCTAGCGTAGATCAAGAACCTTTCTCATTACACAGATTAGGTGCATTCATCCTGTGTCAGGGAAAAAGTTAGCATAACTGCAGAGATGTAGCTGGGACATAACAGTAGACCTCAGTGCTGGAACAGTTCTTGGCCCATTTGATATGAGTTTAAATATCGTATAAATTAAAGAATATAACAGTAATCTGCAAAATTTCCAAAGATGCATGTCTTGCTTTCCTGCACAGAAATAGATCTTGTACTAACACAAATTTGAAGGTCACTTAGACAAACTTAATTTTCATCAAAGCTATAAAAAGGTTTCTGAAAAATGTGCAGTTGTAGGTCAGGAACCTCCTTTTCCATAATCCATGTACTTGACCAGGTGTCCCAGGCCTCCAGCAGTATAAACTGTAGGGTCTCCTCCTAGAGCAGAGATCTGGAGATAAATTTTTCTTTAATCCCAAAGGAAACAGAGGGTTGTAAGGGGAACCAGATAGCAGTTACAAAAAATAATGTTTCAGCCACATTACTCTCTCTGTGAGATAGTTCATTGATTTTTCCCAGGCTGCTTTCTCAAGGAGAAAGATCATAGACTTACACCTTCACAAAGAAAGCTGAGATTCTTGTTTGCCACTTTCTGCCTCTCAATAAGTAAACTATGAGTTCCAATAATTTATTTTGACCATGGAAAATATGAACATTTTTAAGAACAATCAAGTTCCCTTTTGTCTGGCTCAACCATAATCAACTGATGTCAAATTGCTTCTTTGAATAGAACAGAATATAATTAGCATAAGAATAAGCATGCATTTACTACCAGTTAGCAAATTCTAACTTCTTCATGGTAAGCTTTATATTTAGATTTTAAATACAGATCTTATTGTTTCTTATATGTCAAATAAGTCTATGTATTTAAAGCATCAGCCTATTTCACAGTTATGATAAACTGCTTCACAGCAAGCCACATCAAACTGCTACAGGATGTCACTTTAGTAATTTTATTAAATAAGATTAGCATACTTGATACTCAGGCCCTTCACTTATTGAGGTACGTTTATATGAATTCAGAAATAAAGTAGTCCCTGCCATGTTTGTTGTTAAATTGAGAGAGGGCAAGCATGGCCATTGGAATAGTCCTCTAAGAGTTTCACTTCTTGAATTCTCTCAGATTTCTTTGATAAATCCCCTAGAATGAGAACTTCCTATTTTTCTCCATGTTTTGACATGTTTGGTTAGTAAGAAGCCAAGAATCTTGGTGAAATTCCCCAAAATTGCAATGCAGTCCTTTTTCAAATCAGTTGTTTTTATAAGTGGTTAAGGAACAATACTTTGCTGCAAATAGCAAAATCCAAATGAGAATAAAAATGCACTACATTTAATGTTTTAAATTTTATTTCTGCTAGTTTTATTTGTACAGGAAGATTTGTATCAGCTTTGCTAGCATGTTCAGGTAAGGTATAACTTCATTTTTGCAAATCTGGAAACTCTCCATCATTAACCATGAAGTCTAGCATCATTTTAGCATATAATAAGGTTTAAACCAGTCTGGGCACAGTCTGGGGGTACAGTTTCAGAGAAAATAGTGCAAAATTATTTTCTCTATTGTGACTTTGGCCCTGGTTTATAGTGGGGTTCCTATACCTATTAATCTAAACTAGCATTAAATCAGAGATTTTTCTACTCCGACATCTCATCAGTCCTCTGAAGAAGATCCTCAACAGTCAAATGCCCACTGCACAAGGGATAGTTTTTCATTGGATTAAGGTCCAATTGTATGCTAAAAATTCATGTAATCAAGCAAAAAAGTTTTAGTCCTAAGTATCTAACTGAACTATTGCGTGTCAATAATACTGTTTGACAACCTGCTGGATTTTTGCCAGGTAATTCATGCTTTCTTCTCATTAGCTGTGGCATCTTTTTCGAGTATTGTAAATTATAGAATGCTTTAAAGAAATTGGAATGGTAGAAGAAAACAGTAAAATTTTTAGATATGGAGACTAAACTGATCACCCGAATCTGGCCACTTTTAATGATTTGGGGCATAGCAGTGATAACTACCAACAGAAACCCAGTGTAATTTTTCTTAAACATGAGAGAGATGAATCATGCAATATGGCCTTAATAATGCATATGTGCATGTGCTTGTGTGTATAGGGGAGCCAGATAAAATAATGAAAGCTTTCAAGTATGGTGATTTAAAACTAGAACTTTCTTCAATTGTTTCACACAATATGTATCTGGAATGATGCACCAACTTGATATTGCTACACCTTCTCTTCATTGATTAGCACCACTCTAATTTTTAAAGTCACAACTTAAAGCTTGTACCATATGTTTTCTCTGCAGTGACTTCTTTCTTCTTTCACAATTGCGCACCAGATGGATGAAGGAGCAAAAGTGGATAAGGTATGAAAGTGTATTCTCCATACACAGCCTCCTGTCTCAGCGATCAGTCTATGTATATATAGGCAAATCCCTGACTTAACTTGCTGTACACAGCATATGACCTTGTCCCACCTACTGTTGCACAAAGACTGAGTGTTGTGAATGTGGGTTTCCAGACTTCTGAGAGTTCTTCAGCATTGAAAAAGTATTTATTTCAAAGTTGTTCAATATTTTGATATCTGTTACAAAGAATTAGTAATATTTAGCATGAACAGTCAGATTAAAGGCTGAATAAAGAATAGTAACTCCATATATCAATCTAACCTGTAATCAGATCAAAATTGATATAAAATATTAATTAAATGGAATCATCCTTCCATAACCTCATAGTGATTACTACTACTTCTATTACCAAACTTAATTTAATATGATGTTTTATTTTTTATTGCTTTCAAATAGCAATTTGGTTTCAAATTTATTCAGACTTTTCAAAGATGCTTCTTTATACCACACATGTACAGAAATCACTCTTACAAAAGGAACATTTTGGGCATGTGGGAAAAACCATGAGGAAAGCCTTTGCTGTTGTTCCTTCTTAGGAAAATTTAATAACAGAAGCACCACGTACTTAAGAAAAAGCAGGGCCCGTTTCTAGAATTTCTAGACTAACTCAACCCAGCACTTTGTTACACAAATGGAATCAAATGATGAATTAAACAGATCTGCTTAAACATGTGCTTAAATCATAGAATCATAGAATAGTTAGGGTTGGAAAGATCATCTAGTTCCAACCCCCCTGCCATGGGCAGGAATACCTCACAGTAGACCACATCACTCAAGGCTCTGTCCAACCTGGCCTTGAACACCACCAGGGATAGAGCATTCACAGCTTCCCTAGGCAACCCATTCCAGTGCCTCACCACCCTCACAGTAAAGAACTTCTAGAACTTCTTCCTTATATCTAACCTAAACTTCCCCTGTTTAGGTTTTAACCCATTACCCCTTGTCCTATCTCTATAGAACTGTCGTGGTTTAAGCTTAGTCGCAAATTAGAAAAGCATGTAGCCTGCTTGTTCCCCCCCCACAACCTGTCCTTCCCCTCCCCCCTCCCCCACTCCCAGC
>WYDI02031663.1:0-13778 GCA_009867235.2 Psittacus erithacus
ATGTTCATTTTCTCATCAACCAACACCCCCAAGTCCTTCTCCTTGGGCTGCTCTGAATCTCTTCTCTGCCCAACCTGCAGCTGTGCCTGGGATTGCTCTGACCCTGAAACTGCTTTTTTTCATTCAAGAAAACGATGCTTATTCCATTACAACTACAAGCGCTATGTATGTCTCTGCCTGCACTCCTCAGCTTCTCATTGGTGAGTTTCAAGCGGAGATCTTCAGGAAGTGTGAGCTTTGTACGAATAGGTGCCTTTGAAAAGGAGCAAGTTTTTAGTGATCAGTTGCTTAATGGCAAATCTCTACAGTGCCTACAAAAATACCCTCCTGTTTCTGCTTCCTATACCTTTCTGCTTGTGCGTCCTCATTACCACTTTAGCTTACTACCTTTTATTTATATATTTTCTTTTCAAGGATCCTCAGCACTTACTGTATGAATATACATTTGTGTCAGGGCTTCCTTCTAGAGTAACTCACTAACTTCTTATGAGATTAAATTGTTATGTTCTTGTTGATCTGAGAATCACAGTTTAGCATATGGCATCCCTCATTTATGTCACTGAAAGCTCAGCTTTTATAAGTTGTTTACCTATAGTCTCAGATTCATTTCTAACAAAGCTGCTGTACATGACAAATAGTTCGCTGAGAAAGACTCCCCTGTAGTGACTTTCTGCATAGTTAAATTAATAAAATTTTATTTATTTTTTTTAATGAGAATAAGATCAGTTATAAAATTGTTATTAGGAAGAGATCATGTAGGCTTATTCTTAGGGGCAAATCCATATTAATGCAAATTGTTCAAAAGAAACAGAGGAACCCATGCAAAGAAATGCATGTGATTTGTTTCTGTAGCATTCAGTCTTAATTGCTGTATTCAAATGTAATCTTATTTATGAAATTAAAAAAAAAGTCAACATGATTTTCTAAGTCTGAAGGCCTTGAAATTGAACATCAGTTTTGGGTCTCATATACACGAATGCAGCACAACATTGTTTAGCTCCACTTGCAATATCTGCAATTACAAGTACAAAAACTCAGTTGTCAAACAAATTAAACTAAGCCTTGCTGCATAAAGCATGCTATTTAATCTCCATGATCTGTTTGCCACCCATTGTGATACAACTACATTAATGCATTAAATGCAGTGATTTCATTTTACAGCTTGCATACAAATCAATATAGCAAGTGAGCGAATATTAACTAAACTAAGCCCTAATTAAAGAACAATGAGACACTTAGGGCTGCTTTATCTTGATGTTCAAAAGTTATACTTTTTTTAATTATTATCTGAGGTCAGAGACTTTCATAATCAACCAGAATATGCAACTATTTGCATTATAAAATGCTACACCTCATATTAACAGCCTGGACTAAGGATAAGTGTATCTGCAACAAGAACAGAAAGTTCTGCAGTCTTTTAGCAATATTTGTGAAGAGTATCTAATATAATTTCTTTCTATCTTACATTTTCTCAAACAGCATAGTACAGCCGTATTTGTATTTGAACAGAATTAGAGCAATAAATTACTGATGCAATTACTGATCACTCATTATTGCTTTTAAAATTTGCATGAACACAGAGATAAAATTATAGTTTTAAAAGTTTCACCATAGAAAATGTAAGATACGTATATTTGGTTGGTTGGTTGGTTGGTTGGCTGGTTGGTTTTTTTCCCCAAAGGGACAGTTAAATGAAATAGTTTTCATTTGAAATGAAATTGAAATGAAATAGAAAACACTTCTTAAATATCCTACTTCTTCAAATTGGTTAGTTTAGGAGCCTAATGTCTCAGGGGTCTACCCCACTCATCTCCAAGGTAGAAATTTTCATTCCACCTTCTTTAAGCAGAAGTGCTTAAGTGTGTGCTAATTGTTTTAATAGCATTTTGATTTGAGTGAAAGTGTTATGTCTATATTGAATGCATATTTATTTTGCTAATTTGTTTATATACTTCCTTCTCTCCTAGAGATTTCTACTTCTTGAACTAATATCTTAAATGTGCCGCATGAAAATATGCTTTAGCTCTGTGAGAAACTAGCAAAGCCAAATTAAGACAGGATGGCGTATGAAATCCTCTATTCTGTAGACACATTCTTCATTGGATTGCTAAACTTCAAGAGACATGAGGAATGGGACAGTTTGTCAGTCTTGGGGTTTCAGACAACATTAGTTAGTTATACAGTTCACATATATCAGTATTTCTCTGCATCCTTTAGTAGTAGAAGTATGAGGAAGAGTATAAATTGAAGTATGACTGATTTTTGGTAACCTGAGTACTGGCAGAGTCCTGAAATGCTAATGCTTTACTGCTGTCCTGGAAATCATAGAATTATAGAATAGTTAGGATTGAAAAGGTGCATAAGTCATCTAGTTCCATCCCCCTGACATGGGCAGGGATGCCTCACGACAGACCCTGTTGCCCAAGGCTCTGTCCAACCAGGCCTTGAACACTGTCAGGGATAGAGTATTTACCACTTCTTTGGGCCACCTGTTCCAGTGCCTCACCACCCTTACAGTAAAGAACTTCCTCCTTATATCCAATCTAAACTTCCCCTGTTTAAGTTTAAACCTGTTACCCTTTGTCCTATCGCTACAATCCCTGATGAAGAGTCCTTCTTCAGCATCCTTGTAGGTCCCCTTCAGATGCTGGAAGGCTGCTATGAGGTCTCCACACAGCCTTCTCTTCTCCAGGCTGAACAGCCCCAACTTTATCAGCCCGTCTTCGTACGGGAGGTGCTTGAGCCCCTTTATCATCCTCATGGCCCTCCTCTGGACTTGCTTCAACAGCTCCATGTCCTTCTTATGTTGAGAACACCAGAACTGTACACAATACTCCAAGTGAGGTTTCACGAGAGCAGAGTAGAGGGGCAGGATCACCTCCTTCAACCTGCTGGTCACGCTCTTTTTGATGCAGCCCAGGATACGGTTGGCTTTCTGGGCTGCGAGTGCATACTGCTGCCTTATGTTCAATTAAATCTCTAAATTTCTGGTTATTCCACATATCCAAAACTTGAGACTAAAATCAGTTATGCATAAGAAAAGATCACTTCTGATTCATTCTGCCACGAGGTTTTACCATCATTTTCTCATGTGTTTGCAAACCAAGTGCCTCTTTCTACCAAGCACAAGACTGCTAAAGGTCACATTAAATTTTTGAGAGAATCTTTATGAAGTCAGTGGAATTATATTAGGAATCTTGTCAACTCTAATACTCTTGAACTTTATGAACTTAATCTCCATGTGCTTCTCCACATGCCAGGTTCTTTCAGTATTTTTAAAACACCTTGAGCTGAAGAGACTCTGTCATTCAGTTGGCTGAGCAAAATAGAAGTTTGAGGATAGGTACCTATCTGCATCATGAATCAATAAAATGCAGTCTCTTCTTCCATGATTTTAAAAAGAACACTAATATTTTCTTTGGGAAAAAAAAATCATGTGTTTAGTGGTGTGATGTCTGCAGAACATAAATCAATAGTTTTACTGGTGTCCCTATTCTTTTTCAAGTTACAGGAGCAAATAGTTATTTTTACACAAAAACACCTTCTAGTCTTTCTTGATTTACAGTGATAAACTGACATACTATACATCTTCCATAGTAAACTGCAGTGTTTCCTCAAGTTATCATTTTCTTGTGTCCTGTGAGAACTGAAGTTTCCTTTAATCTACTTTTTTTTCACTGTTTAATCACGTTTCCCTTATGTGTTAATTCTAATTCTGCTCATGTGTGTATCCTAGGGTTAAGCTGAATACAAAGAGAGTTAGTGTTATAAGATACCTTTAATTAACAAAATCCAGATAAATAAAGTCCTGAAGCAGTCCCCTTTTTAAATTCATACCAAGTTTTGTTAAATGATGACTCAAAGGGTTGTACACTCTTGATGAAATCATGATATCAGTCATAAACACCTCAAATGGCATCAGACTTTTTCCCATGCTGAACATATAATAGAGTACTATACTGATTTATTTCATCTAGCACAAACTAGATTATAGAAAATTTGACATTTGTATTGAATACGTCTACCTTTTACTATCACTTTTGTCAAATCATGACAGACAACTACATATTATCTGATCCTTTGATGAAAAACTAAATTATAATATATAGATATAAAAGCAAGAAAATTATAGTAACTAGCTATTTTTTCTTCTGTCACAGTGCTAGATCCCTGATATTTTTTTAAATGCAATCTCTGTTTATCTGAGAGTGGAGATAGGACAGACAGAAAGAATGAAAGGAGAGAGAAGAAAGGAAGAGGGAGAGAAAGAGCAAAAAGGCAAAAGAAGAAAAAGAGATTTGAGTAATGCTTACACTGTTGCACAAAGAAAGTGCTTGAATGTTTTTGTAGCAGCTCACTCTGCAGGTTTGACTATGCTTAGTTTATTGCGTTTGCATAGCAAGGTTTAGGTAGCGAGAAGTACAGGAGGAGCTTCTATGAGAATCTGCTGGAAGCTTCTCCTATATCCAATAAAGCCAATGCCACTCAGCTCCAGGGCAGAATCACTGCTGGCCTAGGCCAAGCCCATCAGCAATGGTGGTAGCACATCTGGGATAACATAGTTAACAAGGAGGAAGTGGAGTGAATGCTGGGAGAGCAACATCCATAGAAAGAGGGGTGAGAATAAGTGAGAGAGAAAGCTCTGCAAACACCAAGGCAGGAAGGCAGGAGGTGCTCCAGGTGGTGAAGCAGAGATTCCCCTGCAGCCTGTGGTGCAGATCATGGTGAGCCAGCTGTGCTCCTGCAGCCCATAGAGGTCCATGGTGAAGCAGATATCTGCCTGCAGCCCATGAAGGACCCCATACCGGAGCAGGGGGATGCCAAAGGAGGCTGCGACCCTAGGGGAAGCCTGTGCTGGAGCAGGCTTCTGGCAGGACTTGTGGCCCCGTGGAGAGAGGAGCCAACACTGGAGCAGGTTTGCTGCAGGATTGGTGACCTCACAGAGGACCCAGGCTGGAGCAATCTGTTCCTGAACGGCTGCACCCCATAGAAAGGATCCATGCTGGAGCAGTTTGTGAAGAGCTACAGCCTGTGGCAAAGACTCGTGCTGGTGAGGTTAATGGAGAACTGTCTCCTGTGGGAGGGACCCCGCACTGGAGCAGGTAAAGAGTGTGAGAAGTACTGTTCCATCCTCCTTAGTATGTGATGAACTGACCACAACCTCCATTCACCACACCCCTGTACTGGTGGAAGGAAGGAGGTAGAGAATCTGGGAGGAAAGTTAAGCTTAGGAAGAAAGAAAGGGTGGGGGGAAGGAGTTTAAGGATTTGGTTTTATTTCTCATTACTGTACTCTGATTTTATTCATAATAAATTAAACTAATTTTGCCCAAGTTGAGTCTGCTTTGCCTATGACAGTAATTGCTGAATGATCTCTCCTTGTACTTAACCCATGAGCCTTCTGTTGTATTTTCTTTCCCTTGTCCAGTTGAGAAGGATAAGTGATAGAGTGGCTTTGGCAGGCACCTGGTGCCAACCCACCACCTTTATGAACTCTGTGAAGACAAATGTGTGGCATATCTATTTGTTACTGGATCAAGAAACCCAACCAAAAGGAATGAAGATCAATTTTGGGATCTGGCCATTGCAGTCAGTATCAAGCCATGGGAAAGTCAGGTCACTCCAGTGCAAAATTCTCTTTCCCCAGCTCCCCTTGGAGTGCAGGAGATCCAGAGAGCAACCCCACCTCCAGGTATGGGGCATGGGCTCCCCTTCAGCTCCTTTGGCTGCCGTTGGCAAAGGAAGGAGTGAATTGTCCTCCAGAGTGTGATTCAGAAGGTGCAGATAAGGAGCCACCATGGTGCCTTGCTCACTGAGGGGTCTTGGTAACTTACCTGTGAGTGGGGGGATATGAGACGGTGTTTGCTGCTTCTCAAATGCCACCGAGACATTCTCTGACTCTCCTGTGGGTATGCTGAGCTAATCTTCCCTGAAGGTCTTTTTTCCTCCATATATCAGAAATAGAGAGTCCCTGGGATGCAGAAGAGGGTCAGCTTTTGTTTTGGAACTGTGATTTTGATACAAATCCACCTCTCAGATTTAAGAGTTGCTTAGTAAGTTTGCCTTCCTGGATCTTACACAGATTTTCTTCAGCATTTCCATGGCTTATAGGAAAGTGAAAGAGGTTGACATTTAAATATAAACTAGGTTTTATAACAAAAGTGAAAATAAGAGAATGCTGTAAGCAATAAGTGTGTGACAGTGTACGTAGAACAATGATAAATTTTAATTGGCTGCCTATTACAAGATCTCCAATTTTTCACCTCACTTTCCATAATTCTAGATATGCCTGGAAGCTTTTATCCCCTCTTTTACCCTGTAATATAAAATTGTCTGACAACGACCGATAGCCACTATGAAATATCCTAAGCCTCTGCCTAATGTTTCTAATAACAAATAATTTCATTTGAAATAAAAGAAGTTGTCAAAGTATAATGAGCATTTCTCACATGCTTTGATTACATTGCACTGGGAAATCAGTATCCTGTTTATTGTATTAATTAAAGAACATTTCCTCTTACTAGACCACTGTGTTTTAATAAAATATATCAGAAGACTTCTTTTTGTGGAGGTGGGAAGGAGGGTAAATCGGCATCTGGGAAAGCAAGTAATGCAATCTATGACATTTCCATGACATCAATTTGTTCTAAACTACTATAAAAAACACATCAAACTTCTTTCATGAGATAGGATTTAAACAGTAGCTAATGTTAATTATTAAGCTACTTTTTTGGAATAGTCCAGTCCTTATACCCTATGTGTATTTTCTGAACCACTCTGGAGTCTAAGTGTTAATCTTTTATCTATCAAATGACTGAAAAGAAAATGTGACATAATGTAGGCTAACAAAAATGAGCTGTCTTGCCTTATGCGTGTTGTTTTCTATCTAAATTAATTCCACAATGAAATGAGAAGCGAATGGTGGCACATGCAGAGAGTCCTGCCACAGCATCCTCCCTATCTATGAGTGTTGTTTTATTTCACATAAGAAAAGGAGAGCACTGTGCAGAGGCAGCATTACCACTGTCTTTAGGGTCATCACATTAACTTTTTATCACCCGAATGACTGTGAGTCCTAGCACGCTGTCGCCTATCTGATTGCCAACACAACACAGTCACCACTAAAAGACAACACTAAACATATCAGAGGCCATAAGGATAAGAAAGCAAACTAAAAAAATCTAGTTGCTCATTCAAGAAAAACCTTTTTTGTTTTTTTGTTTTGTTATCCTGACATTTGCAACATTTTTTCTCAGCAGACTTTTTCATCTAGCATGATATGTCAGCAATGGTGAAAAAAGAAATAATTACTATTGGACTATTCCGTAATTGCATGTGAGATAAATTATCAAGCTCTACAGGAGTGATGATACAAAGAAACCGGCAGGGGCACTGAATATTTAACCATGATTAAGAGACCTATGTAAGGTGAATTTGTCACTATCTGCTTTCAACCATTATTGCCATTTATCCTCATGTTCCCTTACCTCAGGATCTGTCATAAATTTGAATAAATGACATGCAGAGAACTAGTATCTACCTACCAATACTCAAATAAATGAAGATAGTTCCATGGTGAAAAGCTACTAAAGTACATAAACTATATATAGTAAAGAATACCAATTAGAGTTACATTAAATATAACAGTATATAGCATTAAAAATATTATTCTATACAAAAATGTAGAGATTTATAGAATAGTAAGAAGTATAATCTGAGGCAATATGCATTCTTTCATTAGAATAGATAATTTAAGGTTATAAATGCATGCAATAAAGAGTCATATGGTAAGGCTCTGTATTCATCTGGTGATTTTTGCTACTTACTAATATTCAGGCTATCAAGTTCCACAAAGCAAAATATGTTAAACAGCAAAAAACAACAAACCAGGAAAATAAATAGAACTTGTCATTTATTTTCTTTCCACTGAAACAAAAGACAAGTGCTGTTTCAAAGAGTTGTAAGGTCTAATGTAGCCAACTTTTGAATATCCATATAATAAAGAATGTGAACAGCCTGACAAGTCTTTGTTCTTCTGAAAGAGAATATATGGTCCTGAATATGGTACCTTAGCTCACTCACAGAGGAACTGAGGTCCTCTTGTGCATCATGTTAGAGAAGATGTGGCAATGCAGTGAAGTTTCCATTGCCTGGAAAAGGGGAAATATAACCCTCATTTTTAAAAAAGGAAAAAAGACCTCTGTGCCTGGCAAGATCATGGAGCAGATTCTCCTGGAAACTATGCTAAGGCACGTGAATAATAAGGACATGACTGGTGACAGTCAACATGGCTTCACTAAGGGCAAAAATCAAGCCTGAAAACTTTGCTGGCCATCTATGAAGGAATTGTGGCATTGGTGGATAAGGGAAAAGAAATTGACATAATTTATCTGAACTTCTCCAAGGTATTAAACACTGTCTCACATGGCATCCTTGTCTCTAAAAGACAGAGGCATGGATTTGACTGATGGACCACTCATCGAATAAGGAATTGGCTGGATGGTCACTCTCAAAGATTTGTGGTCAATGGCCTGATGTCCAAGTGGAGATCAGTGACAAGCTGTGTTCCTCTGGGGTCGGTATTGGGACAGACAAAGTTTAACATCTTTGTCAGTGACATGGACACTGGGATTGAGTGCACTTTCAGCAAATTTGCTGACAATACTAAGCTAAGTGGTATGGTTGACAAGCTGGAGGGAAGGGATACCATCCAGAGGGACCTTGACATGCTTGAGAAGTGGGCCAATGCCAACCTCATGGAGTTCAACAAGGTCAAACACAATGTCCTGCTTCTGGGCTGGGGCAATCACAAGCACAAATACAGGTGACGTGGAGAACTGACTGAAAGCAGCCATGGGAAGAACTTGGAGGTCTTTACTGATAAGAAGATCAACATGAGCTGGCAGTGTGCACTTGCAACCCAGAAAGCCAACCGTGTACCAGGCTGCATCAAAAGAAGTGCAACCAACACTATTTTGCCTTTGTGAGGCTGCATCTGGAGTACTGCCTTCAGCTCTGAGGCTCCCAGTATAAGAAGGACATATTGCTGTTGGAGAAATTCGAAATGAGGAGCATGAAGATGATCAAAGGGCTGGAGCCCCTCTCCTATGAAGACAGGCTGAGAGAATTGAGCCTGGAGAAGAGAAGGTTCTATGGACACCTTCTAGTAGCCTTCTAATACCCAAAGGGGGCCTACAAGGATGCTGGAGAGGGACTTTTCATAAGGGATTGTAGCGATAGGACAAAGGGTAATGGGTTTAAACTTAAACAAGGGAAGTTCAGGTTAGATATAAGGAAGTTCTTTACTGTGTGGGTGGAACAGATGGCCCAAAGAAGTGGTAAATACTCCATCCCTGACAGCGTTGAAGGCCTGGCTGGACAGAGTTTTGGGCGACATGGTCTGCTGTGGGGCATCCCTGCCCATGCCAGGGTGCTGGAGCTAGATGATCCTAAGGTCCTTTTAAACCCTAATTATTCTATGTTTCTATGATGCTATGATTCTGTGATTCTATGTTGCCGATTATAAATTGTATAGCTCTTCAGTTTCTACACATCTTTAACTTTAGTAAGCAGCCCAAGATTCACTGACTTAAAAGAAAATTAAAGTGATAACTTGTTATGTATGCTATGGCAGTAGATTTTAGTATCTGACAGACCTGCTAATGTAGGGTTTTTTGGTAATTTTTTTGGTACTGTATATCTAGTTTCTATTCCTGTCATTATTATAATTTCTTTCATGTTTCTATTATGCTTATTGAGGATTTTACAAAAATGCTAGTTTGGGGAGAAACATAATTCATAGTCACAGAGAAAGCCCAAACTCATGGCATGGCCCAAAGACCTCTTTTTAAACAGTTTATACTAATTGAAAAGGTGCTTCCAAATTCTGCTCTCCCTTTTCCCATGTTAATAGAGTCTCTGTATATCCTCAGAGTATCTTTTGGTTTCCTCAGCATTGTAGCCTTGTTTCTTAACATCCATCATCTTTAACTGTCACTGCTTGACCTATAACATGGGGGGATCCATGTGTTGTTCTCAGTCTGTGATTGCTGACCCTACAGACTGCCTATGAGTTGTAGCTGCCCCAAGTGAAAGGCAGAACTCAGAATGCAAAGAGCAACCAGGTCCTCTTTATAAAACCTTGATCTATAAACTCCATCTTACAACTAATAAAAGCTATCCCTTTATCAATGAGATAAAATGTTTAACACAGTTTGACAGGCAAAAAGGAGTTCTGCTTCAAACCGTGTCTTTCTGCTGTAGTCACCCTTGTCTCTTTAACCAGCGTTTAACTGCCACAAAACTGTGGCACAAGTTATATTCAATATTTCAAGTCAGGCAATGGATGTGTGCAATAGTAGTAGTAAATAATTTAAAAGTGTGCTTGCTCTGCTTGGCTCTACGAACAGCTGAGGCTGTCTTTCAGAAAAAACATCTGCTAGGCAAGCGCCTCACGTTTGTGGTACTCAACCTGAAATACTTGGGCATGGCCAGTGTGTACCATAAAGTGTGGGCCATTGATGTCATAGGACCTGCTGTACTGAATATCAGGAAAGTAAATATTGTAGCCTTAAATAGCATTAAGCACACAAAAAAATTAAGCAGATATGTTGAATACCTCAGTTTCAGACTCATGACTACCTTTAGAGAATTGCAGATTAGTGGGATATGTGATATCAGCCTGACAGTAAATGTGCACTTAAAACTGCAGGTAATTTTTCATTGGCTTTTTTCTTTTGAAAATTTTAAAATTTTCATGTCTACCCACAATCCTCATTAGTTTAATAATAGAGAAGTAAGAAGACATAAATCCCTCATTCAAATCCAAGGGTTACTCCAGGCTCTGGAATTATATGTCACTTCATTTTCTGTTAGAGACAATATGACATAACTCATGTTGGCATTAAACAATTCAATAAAAACCCTTCAGGATTTATCCTTGCAGGGACTGGATATATTTGGGGATTTAATACTTAAGAAGAAAGCGTGGGACTTGCCCTAATATACCTGAATAGCTGGTAAGTAAATATAAAATCTTAATTAGCAAGATTTTCTGCAGCACAGGAAACACTCACAAAGATAGACAATGATAATTAAAATAGGCTGGACATTAGAACATAATTCTTAGTCTAGCCATGCATGCTGCAAAGGCTATGGACCCAGTTGCTATGTTTACAGGATCAGCTAGGCATGGAAGAAGTTAAGTGGAATAATGGTGGAAGATATATACATTCTGTAAAACCAACACTGCAAATATTTACCTCAGAAGATCCTGAAAACAGAAGAATTGGACCAGAGTAGTAAGTTAAAAGTACAGAGGAGACAGGATATGAAAACTGAATCATTGTTTGGATACCTGTGGAAACAAAAGCAGTGACGAAGAAGAATCAGTCATTGCTGTTTAAAGAGAAATTTTTCTGCAGTTCTGATTTGTATCCTATGAATCACTAAAAAATTTCTACTGGGTAACACATGTGAAAAATTGTTATTAACGTGGCTAACTTTTCTTTCAAGAGGAGAATCAAATCTGGTGGCAGCAGGTAAATATTTTCAAAGCTAAATGAATGAGATTATATGTTATATATGTCTTACGAAAAGATAGTAATGCGTGAAAAAATGTATAGGTCAAGCGTAAAACAAGCATCAGGTGAAATGCAGAAGTTTTCAGTCCTTTTGAGATGTGTGGATTTGTACAAAAAGCAGTCCAAGGTGTCCAAAGTTTATGCTCCATATTGAAAACCTTGCAGTCAATGTGTTATGCCTTTTCTGGGTTTTGGTTTTCTTTTTTTGTACAGATAAATCTGCCTTTTAGAAGAAACAAGTAGTTTTAAGTGTCTTAGTTCAAGCCAGAATCACTTTCATATAATCAGAACAAAGTTTAGCAATTTCATGAGATACACTTTGAAAAATGACAACCACTTGTTAAAACACAACTAATAAGAGCAAAAGTGAACAAATTGGAAGTTTTATGAGGTACTGGAAGAGGACCTAAGAACAAAATGAAACTTCAGTTTGACATAAAGAAGGAAAACACCAGAAAAACTCACATTATAATGTCTGAGTAACAGCATCAGTGGTGAATAAATGGGGTGACATTGGCACTTTCATGTTGTACAGCCCTGAGGGAAGAAAGTGTATTTGTTTCTGTGTGAGAAATATACCAGATAAAAGAAGACCAAGCATAAAAAATCCAGATGATTACAGCTGCAACAGAATGTTTGACTGTATAGAAAGAAAACAAAGATCAAATATTATTTCAGGCTATTATGGACCAGAAGCACAATATCTAGGTACAGTAAATTCAGAGTTTAAAGGAGTTAAAGATTTGCACAAGTTATAGGCTCATCTGACAAAGAAAATGTTGTTAGTGGTGGAAACAGGAACCTTTTGGTAGCATTTGGCAAATGTTTTTGTAAAAGTCTGCTAATTCATGGTTCATGATTCTCTCCTTCTTTAGGCCATAACTGAGGATGAGGAACTAAAAAAGCTTTTCTTTAGATCTTCCTGTCTTAATGCTCACATTCTTTCCTTCCTTTTTTATATTTTTTGGGAATAATAGGTTCTTTAAAATCCTTTGTTGCTTTTTATCAATGCCTTCTTCATTTCTGTCTTGCCTTCAGCAGTGTCTTTAATCTCACCGGTCTCACATGCATATTAAAAACATTTTATATGCAATCTTGATGCACTGCTCATGTTGCTCTGAACAGTTGCTGACATTTAGATAGCTCTGTTGCATCCACTGCCAGTTAAATTTGATTTTTTACTGGCTCAGTGACACCAATTTTAATTATATTTTTATAAAGGTCATATATATTGTTAGCCTAATGTGTACCTTCCAGTTTATGAAAAAAATGGCATCTTGTCTGGGATGCTAAGAGCTAGTTGCCTGTGCCACAATAGGTGACATTATGGAGGAGAGCGTGTTAGCCTCCACTGGAGTTACTTTGAATTCTATTATCCCTTTTAAAATTAGGAATACTTTCTCTCTACCCCAGGAGTTAAACAGCAAATCGAGGCTCCTTGTTCTTTCCTGAAAAGGGGAGCAAGGGAGGAGGGAAAACAAGATCAGCTTTTACAAGCCATGTGATGTGCGTACTAATCACAGACTTTGGTACTCTGTGTCTATTAGAAACTATAAATTAAATCTTGATTTCTTTTCTTTTTCATCATCATCCATCCCTTTTTTGGCTTGACTACTAATGAATACCTTAAAAGGAATGTGGCAAACAGAAAGGCTTTCTTGCAACAAGCTTTAACCTGCAAGAAAGTGAGAAATCCATGCTTCTGACCCCTTCAGTTATTTTAAATATTCTCAGGATAACTACTTGCTTTGGAGCAGAGTCTAAAGTTATGTTAAAAAGTTTTTGACAATAGTAGCTTCAAAACTCCACTCCTAGATTTAACTTATTTTTTATCATTAACACTGTTTTTGTAGAAGTTAAACCACATGCTATGTCATTTCCTTCCCATTGAGGTTTTCTTGCTTCCCTTCCCATCATCAACATTCATTTAAAATCAGTATTAAAAAGGCATGCATATACAAAATAATTAGATATAACCAAAAGTAAAAGATGGAAATAAAAATCTTCCTTCTCTGACTAGTTGTCCTGGGTTCAGCAGTAGCAGTCATTTTTCTCCTTCTTAGTAGCTGGTGCAGTGCTGTGTTTTTGACTATTGGTCTGGGAACAGCGGTGATAACGCTGATGTTTTTAGCTACTGCTTAGAATGTTTAGACTGACCAAGGACTTCCTGAGCCTCATGCTCTGCCAGGGAGGAGGG
>WYDI02031664.1:0-13134 GCA_009867235.2 Psittacus erithacus
CAGCACCCTCCCAGGGAAGAGCTTCTGCCTAAGAGCTCATCTCAGTCTCCCCTCTGGCAGGTTAAAGCCATTCCCCCCTGTCTATCTGTACCATCCCTGGTGAAGAGTCCCTCTCTGAGGGACTCATGGTGTTGTGACATCTGTGGCCACTTGCCTTTCTGTGCTGTAGTCCGCTGCCCTCTGACTTTTGTAAATCAAGTTGGAGTTGTGCTGTCAGCTGAGAGTCGTCGTAAATTTGTGGCTTTGTTTGGGCTCAGAGTAGGACACAGTCTGCCCTGACACACACCCTCAGCGCTTCTTCTCTCCAGCGTGGTAAGAAAATTGGCCTTGTGGTCCTGATGGTGCCATTAATCCTTTCAGGATTGCCGGGGCTCAGAGAGCAAAGCACGAAAAGGAGCCGGGGAGTGACCTCAGCTTTGCTCAGCTGCGAGTTCACCGCTGGAGTTGGAGGGCAGCGCTCCGGGCTGTGTGTGCAGTATCGTCGCTGTTCACTAGAGGGCAGCATTTCACATTGCAAGGCACAATTATCATGGAGCAGCGCTGGAAGAGGGTTCTTCCAGATTTGCGTGTGCTGGGCATAGGTTGGCGTTGAGGTTACACAATGATATGCTAGAGCTCAGGAGCCATCCAGTGAAGGCTGTGCAGTAAAGCAGGGCTTAAATCACTGTCCACAGGCCCTGCCTTGTCAAGTCTCTGAAGGGTAATACTGACTGCTGTACTGCTGCATGGGCTCTGTGGCAGGTAGGGGCTGCTGAAGAGGTAGGGCAGGGAGATAAGGAAAAAAAGGTAAAAAATGGAAGTTTTTGCACATCAAAACTCTTGTAGAGGGTGGTGGGTGGACAGTGAGGGGCTGAAAGCAAAGGAGGCACAGGGCTCTGCACAGAGGGGCTGTAGCATGAGTGTACATGGAGTGATGGGCCTTGCAGGAGAGAGAAAATAAAGGGCGGTAGAATAAATACTGCTCAACGTGCTGCTGCTGCCTGCTGTGATATCAGAGCTCTCAGCAGAGGGCAGGACTGCTGCCCTGTTCTATCACTGTTCCATCAGCCATCTTCTTCAAACAAGGGGCAGAAGCTCCCACATAGCACAAGGAGTGTGAAATGCAAGATAAAGAGGTTGGGTTATGCAAAAGGAAGCGAGCTTCAGCTTTTGTGACCAGCTTTACGCAAGCAGGGATCTTGGCAGTTGGTGCTATGCAGCACCGTGCAGCCTCACAGGACAGCTCTGGCTTGGGTGCTGCTCTTCATGGTGACTTTATTTTCAATTCACTGGTTTATTCCTTAGGGAAAGCTGACTTTGGGTGACAAGTGAGTGAAACTCTGGCAGGATTCGTGCTTGCTCTAGGTTTGTTGATGAGACAGAGAAAGCTATTGAATAGCCAGGTCTGAGAGAATGTAGGACAGAAGCAGCCTGTCTGTGAGGCCCTGGTTGTGACAGGAAGCAGACACAGTTCACAAAGCAGTATTAACTGTGGTAAATTCCATTTGGGCCCCTGGAACCAGTAGCTGTGACTGATCTCACCTGCAGTCCCTCTGCTCTTGGCAGTTCCAGGTGGCAAAGCTCATCCCACCTTTCACTTCTCACTGTGACCTCCATGGCCTTCCTTTGGTGCTTTCTGTGCAATGTAGGATGGGAGGAGCGCAGCGCTTCTGAGTGAGATTGATGCTCTTTATCCTTTACACAACTATTCCCTAAGTTAAAGCTAAGCAGCATGAAGCTGCTCTGGCGTAGAGAAGGGATCAGATGAGGGCAGAGAAAACTTCCGTTCCTCACTGCAGGCTCCTGTGGCCTTTCTCTGTACGTACCTGGGCCTCAGGGTTTGGTCCTTAGAAGAGCATGGAGAACAAAACCTGCCCTGCAGAGCCTGGCATTTCACTGGTATTTATGCCAAATGCTGGGCTGTTGCTGACATCCCTGAGCACTTCCAGCTCAGCTTTTGAGATCTGGGCAGATGCTGTCATCTGCTGCTTTGCTGCTTGGGAATAACAGCAATCCCTAGGGGGGGGTGGTTTCTGGTGATGCTGTCTTTGCTGGGCCTGGAATACTCCAGTGCTCTGTCAGTTGACTGCTCTGGCAGCACATGTCACACATGCGAAGGGAGCTTAGTACCACAGGTATGGCTTGGTTATCGGAACAGAGGTGATAGATTTCCATGTCCCTTAGTCTTGGCCCTGAGCAACCACAGCCTTGGGTAGGCCACCTCAGTTCACTGCCCCAGTGAAATAGAGCTGACAGCCTTAGCTTGGATAGCCAGTTCTTGGAAAGTATTCCCTGCAGCTGCCTCCCTTTGCATAGCAGGAGGCTTTGTCTGCCCTTCTTGGAGAATCTGCACTGCTTCTGGTGTCTTTTCTCTCTTGAGCAATGACAGGTGCCCCACCCTTGACACCTTGTTGTCTCCTTCATAAGGAGACAAGGCTGAAATCCCACCATGTGGCTGGGAATCCCGTTACAGCAGGGGTAGCACAGTACTGGCACTTCTAATTAGATGTGGGCCTCTGCCTTCTTGACTAGAATTAACCTTGCCCTTGTCAGTCCTCTTCACAAGCCACTCTCCCCCTTGTTAGCCACATCTGCCACCAGAGCTCCTTTTCTCCTCTGCTGCCTGCATGTAATTCCCTTGAGCCGAGGTCAAGAGCAAGGACTTGGTTTTGCCCTGTTTGCCATTAGCCTTCTGTTCTGCTTCTGTCACTTCCCTGCAGCTTCATCATTCTCTCACCTTAAAGTCATCTCTCCCTTTCCATGTTCCCACAGTATCTGCAGTAGACCCAAGGGAGTCTGGGGGATAATGCAGTCCTCGGGACTCCTGTCAATGCTTTATTTCGTCTCTCTGTGGGATTTCCATCTGCCTCACTTTTCAGGTTGACATTCAGAAGAACCCATGAAAGAAAGGAAGAAGGTTAAAGACTGGAAGTGCAACAAGTGGCCCCAGAAACGGCCGCTGCAGGGAGCAAAGAATGAGTTTGTTTTACATGATATTTGGGCCGTTGCATGAAGGGGGCAGTCTGCTTGTAGCCAAAGCCTGAGTTGTTCTGTAAGCACATCTGCTGAACTAGTTTGAGTGTTGGCTGGTGATGTCTGCACTTCGTCAAGACAACAGTTAAGGAAGTTCAGTTGCGGAAGTGCTACAAAGCGTGAGTTTCACCAGCACAACTCTGAGGAGCAGGTCCCTCCTGGAGCAGCAGCGTGCGTGCAGGGCTGCCCACACGGGCATCCCAACCCATCACAGGCTTTCCTCTAGGTGACCTTGGGCTCAGCTTCTCCCGCTTGCTTGGAGAGCTGTTAATTTACAATGCAGATTCATCGGTCCTCACCTGCCTGTCCCTGCCCCTCCTAAATTTGGCTGGGATATAAGAGGCTGTTTGCTTTCTGATGCCAACAGTGGCCATGGCAGAGAGCCCTGCCACGTGAGAGGCACAGATAGAAGAGAAGGGGCCAAGGAGGAGTGAACTGTGCAGCAGCTATTGCTTCTGGTGGCTGAGGAGCACATCTGCAGGGCAGGATGTCAATGCTTACCCCTGTCCTGCAGCCACCGGAGGTGAAGGAGTATCTGTCCAAGGGTGAGCGTTTCATCAAATGGGATGATGTGAGTACTATATATTTTCCTTCACTGTGTTTTATGTACGGTGATGGGGCAGACACTGTGTTTTGGTCAGGGGTTATGGGGAGGCTGGGAGCATGTATTCGGTGCTGGGGATGGGACATGATGTGCTGTACCTGAGAGCAATGATGTCTGGATAAGAGGAGAGCTGAGGGGAAAACCAGTGGGTGTATGTGTTAGGGGCTGGTGATGTGGCTTCTGCACCTCTTGTTACTGTGGAGGATGGAAGTAGATGGAGGGTGCCACTGGGTCTGGTGTAGGACCTCAGGGTCCTGTCTGTGTCCAAGCCCTTGGGAAGGTGTCACTGCTGGCAGCCTCTTTGGGGTGGGGGGCAAATGGCATACTCGAACCTGTCCAGAGGAGCCTGAGGGGCAGGATTTACTGAGAGGACTCTCTGTGCTTTGCAGATAGAGAGAAAATCAGGGTCCAAGTTGCTTCCTCTTATGGCCCTGTTGGAGTGGACAGAGGGTGAGCCACGTCCTCCCGCGCCTGCTGGCTGTGGGTCTGTGAGCTACCAAGTGTGCAGTGGCCGAGTAGCAAAGGGCCAGAGCCTCAGAGCGTGCTGCAAGAAGCTGCTTCTCTCTCCAGCTCAGTGTCTTCATCTATTTCTGCGATCTCTGTTTGCCTTTCATTATGAGGAGCAGAAAGTGGAAACAGCAGAATGTAATAGCCCCCTCCTCACTTTCTAAGAAGGCAAAAGAGTATTTACCCCACTCCCCATGTACCTGAGCAAGGGGACAGCAGCTGCTCATCCATTCTGTCTGCAGTGTGAATTATCTGCTATGGAGCATGAGCTGATAAAACGGGGGCATGCCAGGTTATGATTATTCACCAAGCTCTGGAGGAAACATGTGATGTGGTATTGCAGCTGAGATGTGTTAGAAGGAGCCTTTGGTAGAAATAGGAGGGATTAATGCCTACTTTTGTGGGTGTGAAGCTGGAATAGAGTTTTAAGTCCCAAGGCAGTGTGTGTGTGGGATGAGTCACTTGTGTGCAAGGTAAGCAGGGGTGGTCCAGAGACAAAAAGCAATGTCACATACAGCTAGCAGAAAGGGTGGATGCTGAGGGATACAGGTTGGGATATCACCAAGCAGTTACTGCACTGGCTGTACAGGAGCAGAAGGACACCAGGGCATGGTGGAAAGTGCAGCCTTCCTGTTCTTTCCAGTCTCCCACTGCCTGGAGAGTGCACATGTGGCTGCTTTGAATTTGAACAGGGATTTGGTTTCTGAGAACAGCAGCAGCCAAACTTGTCTACAGTTGCTGCTGACTTTTTATGCCCAGTCCTTGGGGACCACCTTCCCAAAAGCTTGAAGCTGTTAAGTCCTTCCCTGGGAATTCAGTGGCAGTGGGGCTCCCTTGAAACCCAAGGTGAGTTAACTTGGGCTTCCAAGCCCCAGGTGTTTTGTTTGCTGCTGCAGCGATAGGATTGAGGGAGCTCAAGTCCTGTGTGGGGTTTTTGCTATGGCTTATGGATTTGTAAATGTTCCTAAAAGGTTGTCTCTGATGACTTAGTTCTTTACAGACCTGACCTCCAACAATGAGGAAAGCCTTCTCCACAAGTGTTCTGTTCTGGTCACATTGCTCCATCTCCTCATGCTTTCCCACTCCACAGTTAGGGCAAGCTATAAAGGATGGTGTAAGAGCTCCAGGCTGCAGGATTGCTGCTCTTTAGGGATCACAGGCCTGTGGGTTTTGTCTCACTTTTTGAATTGACCTGGCCATGCTGCCATAGGTAAGAGTTTTGAACTCCTTCCACAATATGAGAGGCAGGGAATGCAGGTAGATGAGACTGGCTCCTTACATCACTGGACAGTTTGGGACTGGACTGAAGCCTTCACTGTACCCGACAGTTTCTTGAGGAAAACCAAAGCCACCTTCTGTAATGCCTTCACCTCGTGCAGCATTTGCAGTGTGCTCTTTAGAGTAGAGTGCAGTGGGGCTGTTGACCTGTCCCACGGAGTTACCCCAACATCTTGGGGTAAGGAGCAGCTCTGCTGTGCTTTGTTTAGCAGCCACCAAGCTGGGGCTGCTGAGCAGATTAAAGAGGTGAAGTCCTACCACATGGATGATGGTGTATTTGAAGAACCAGCTTGGGAACACTTTCACACCTCAGATAGGGCACAGGGTTAGTAGCTTACCTCTTAGGCAGAGCAGTTACATGTGGATTTGGCTTATGCTGCCTCTCAGCCCTCATAGTAGAAGCAAAAATGTTTCTGTCTCTCAGAGGTTATGGATTACATGACTTTACTGCACAGTGCTTGCTTTCTGCCCTGGAGTTGAGCTCTACAGCGTGAGCAGCAGCCAGTTTGGCTGCCACACCATCTTCCATAGAATTCCCCATTTCCTTTGTTGCAGGAGCCTTCCCACAGGAGAGCCCACCTGCACCCCGCAGCCGTCCATGTGCCTGTTCAGGAGGGGGGAGCCTGATCAGCTCTCACCAGTCCTTACTGCTGCCTCACTTGCTTTCAAGAAAGCTGCTTCACAGGAGATAAGGTTAATCTAGAACATGGCCCAATACTTGGTAGCAGTACTACCATGCCTGTTCTGCTTTTGTGGCCGTGTGCTCAGGAAGCTAACCAGGAGCTCTGGGAACATGGGCATGGTGCTGTTCAGGTCAGTAGTGTCCCTGGTACAGCACGAGAAAGGCAGCAGGGAGTAAAAGTAGAACATAGAGTGCTCTGTTGCATGGGCAGTTTACTGTAGTGGAGAATACTCAGTCTGAAAATTGAGAAATACAGATGCACTCTGGAGCAAAGTATGAGTTCAGTAACAAACTGGAGAACCCAAGGGCAAGTAACAGATACAACTTCTAAATCCAGTCCTAGTTTCATCTCAGTAGCTGGGTATTTCAGCTTCATGGATTGAATTTGAAGCCTTCCCAGAAATGGATGGTAGACCTTGTGATCCTGTCTTGTGTTGCACCAGAGGTCAAGTGCAGTGAGGAGTTATCGAGACTGAATGAGCAAATGGGCTGGGACCCAGGCAGAGCACCAAGCATCCTTCATCTCATTCTCCAAAGAGCTCATGCTAATTCATCTCTTCACACAGGCTTGCGTGTGAGATAGGAATGGGTGTTGCCTTGAGAACGGCTGTGAGGTTGCTTTAACTGAAAATGCAGAGGCATTGCAATCATCCAGAGGTGAAGTGCGCAGCCTCATGTGCAGTACATGTCTCAGCTCTCATCTGGAGGGTCTCCCTGTTGTATGGGGGTCAGGACTGGCCCTGAATAATTCCATCTAATTTTGCTCCTGTAGTGTGGGTGTTTAAATAACTGCTGCTTTTCCTAGTCTGTGTAGAGCTAGTCCTTGGGGTTTGAATCACTGCCTAAAGCAGACTCATCTGCTGTATTAGATGGACTCATCCTTGATCCCTTCCTGGATCAGGTCATTCCCTGTAAAGACAGCCCAGATAACTCGTGAAGATGCCCCTGATGAATGGTATCTCTGCTTTGCCTGGGCTACTCCTGGACCTTGTAGGACACAGTTAGTGCCTTGGGGGATAAGGCAGTTCAAATGAAACAATTGCATCCACAGCTACTTTCTTCCCTTAATTTGTTGTACAGAAAGCTCCAAGGGAGTTGTTTTAGCTAAATGTGTGGTGTTAGGTGAGACTCAGGCTTCAGTAGAGATCAGCTTCCATAGCCTCACATGGAGATGTACTAAAATCAGCTGGTTCATTTCCATAGGCCAGAGGATGATTCACCCAGCAGGGTCTATATTTGAACTGGAAACTTGCATCCCATGATGGGCTCTCCAGGTCACATAAGGTGTTAACCTGCTTTCTTGTGTTTGCCTTTTTTGTTAGGAAACAGGAAGTGCTTCCCCTGTGATTCTTCGAGTGGATCCAAAGGGCTTTTACTTATACTGGACCTATCAGAATAAGGTAGGTGCTAACGCTTCAGTCTCCAAGTAGCCAGGTCAGGTTTGTGTAAGGTTAAAGCACTGCAAGTGCTTGAGTTCTGCACTCAGGAGCACACTGGCACACTCATTCCACTTGCAGAGGAGCTGGGAGTCCTGTGTTTGTTCTGTGACAGATTTGTCTGTCTTCAGATACCCAGAAAAGAACAGGAGATTAAGCTGTCATGCCAGAGAGATGTGTGGCCTTTCTGTGCTTGTCATGCTGGCATCCTGTGCCTGCAAAGTTCACTAGATGTGCTTCCAATGACTTCAGAGAGCAGAAATGTTGGTTTCCCTGTTATCCAGCACCCTGAAGGGGTCTCCCATCCAGTTCAGTGGTACAGTGGGAAAGATCATGGCAAGACATGCAATTACATGTATGCAGCTTCAGCTAATGTGTACCTCGTGCTGCCCGTGTTATAATTAACTGATTTGTTGGGGTTTTAGACATTTTAATGTAACAAAGAGTAATGACCATAGTGCTACAGAGACTACATCAAGTGTGGAGAGTGAGTTGTGCTCCTCTCAAGCTAAGATGATGTGTAAATCACAGGATGCTGGAGGAGAGAGAGAGGCAACAAACAGATGGAAGAGGATTCAGTTCCTTGCTGATGAGTAGCAATGGGTGGCGGAGAGATCTGGCTGCCTAGAGATGGAAGGCTGGGCTTACTTCTGCTTTCCAGAGCAGGGCTGTGGTTCAGCTCTACTTCCTCCTCGTGACCTACATGCTCAAGAGGCATGGGAGATAAAGAGACAGAGACATTAGTCCTGTCCGGCACCCTAGCCAGGAGACCTGATGTGCTTTGGTGAGCTCTGCCTTTGCTGGAGATGTGCCCCAGTGCAAGAACATTGTCACGAGGCTGGGGACTGCCACATCCTCTAGAAGATGTGTTCTCTTTTCAGCCATCTCCATCACTCATCCCTCTCTCAAGGTCACTCCTGGCAGTAGGATTTTTGCTGTACAGGTTCCAGCAGACAGTGGGAAGTGCACAAAATGGGGCAAGAAGAGCTGTTATCACCATTGAAAGTGGGATTTTTGCCTGGGTTGGTGGTACAAGGGATTTCACCTGGGAAAGGGGCTGAGGTAAGGAAGCAAAGCTCACATGAGGAAACCCAGACTTGAGTGGTCTCATCTTCCTGGCAATGCCATTGATCATCATCTAAACTGTTAACACATTAAGGAGGTGCACTGGAGCAGCAGCCTACTTCATGTCCTTGGAGAAGCACATGTCTGGCATCTTTTCTATCCTCTGAGGGGATCTGGAGGCAGGGTGAGCTAGCAGGAGTGGGGGGCAACTGCTGGCTGTCATGGGGGGCCAGGGCAGGCTTGTGGAGGTCTTGTGCAGGCTGGCATGAGCCTTGTCAGGGATAAGAGATGGGCTGATAGAGAATGATGTGGTATACTCAACAGCTTGTATGTGGAGTTTGTGTGGCTTTATTAATCTTTGGCTGACTCATCCCAAGATCTGCTTGCCATGAACAGCAAGACACAAACTGCACCTCTTTTGCACTAGGGATTCAGAAAGGAGTGGGATTGGGAGTAAAACTTCCATCCTGCTTGACAATAAAATGGGGCTACAGCCAGAAGACATGGTGTCCACATTGTTCCTTATTGTGATCTTGGAAAATACTGCCTGCTGCAACAAGTATAATTTGTTCTCCAGATCCATGGTGAGGAGGCAAATTAGTAACAGAGGAAGGAAATTCAGGTTAGATATTAAAAGAACAAGCAAAACAAACATGACAAGTAGCCAGCAGTGAGGACATGGAGTGGACTGCCTGGAGAAGGCTGGGGAATGTACTCCATGGGAGTTGCTTTGGAACATACGAGGTGAAGGTCTGCTGGGAGTGAGCTGGGCAGAGTGGTCCTGTCTGCCTTCCAGCTCAGCTGCTCCGTGTTGAATGTTGGAGGCAAAGACAGGCTGAGAACAGGAGTGGGTTGTATGAGCACGTGGACATGTAGCTGGGATAATGTTTCCCTATATAAACCCACATGCATGTCATGCACTCCCTCTCATGGTGATCCACACCAAGCCTCTGGGCTCACCCTGAAGAGGACAGTGCTGCAGGCCACTGTCACCTTCACATAGGCCAGCTTGGATATCAGGGGCTGATGTGTCCCTGCCTGCACTTGTCTGGTGGGAGAGCTCTTCCCCAGTGAACGTCTCTGACTGAGACTTGCTTTGCAGCTTCTGGGGGCTCTGCAGTGGGTTTCTTTCCTGTTTTTTCTTTCCTCATCTTCCTTGTCCTTGTTCTGTTGTAGGAGATGGAGATTTTGGATCTAACCAGCATCCGAGATACTCGAGTAGGGCGATTTGCCAAGATCCCCAAGGTGAGTGCATGGCTTCACTTCTGCTGCTTGCTCATGTGGGAAAGGCAAGGCTGCCTTTGGCACAAGCTGAGGCAGTTTACCTGCCTTTCTGCTACAAGAAGGTGGAGAGGTCCCTGTCTTCTGCCTTCACAACTATGTAAATACAGATCAGCAATCTTTACTCTTGTCCATGAACCCCCCCCAGGGTCCTCTGTGCACCCAAAAGAAAAGCACCTCCAGACTGTGGTGTATGAGCTTTGGGAGAAGAATGTGCACAACAGTTCCCCTTCCAAAAGCCTGCCCTAGGCTCAGTTCTCTTGCACACAGCAGCTGTATTCTCTCCCTGCCCTGCATCTGCCCAGCTTTGATGTGGGCCTGGGACACTGGGAAGCCCTGCAGGAGACTTGTGATGCTTCTGCATTGAGTCATCGGAGCTTCTCTCTTGTGTGAAGATGCCCAGATCCAGTCAAGGCAGCTACAAACCTGTAGTTAGTGAAATTCCAGCACAGTGTGTGGTGGGGATTTTTTCCCCTTAAAGGGAAGAAAATGCAGTTTCAGAAAAACTAGTGTTTCTTTATCTTTTTCTGTCCAAATAATTCCAATTGTCTGCTTGCAGGGGGCAGACTGAGGGAGGAACATGAGTATGGCTTTGTTCTTGCTTTCAGTTGTAATTCAAGCTTCCTGCGGCAAAGTTGTCCTTGTTAGGACTTTTTTCTGCATCTGTTTTTGGTTGTTTTTAACTTTTCCATGTATGGCAAAAAAGCAAGGAGAAAACCAGAGGAAAGCTGGAGCATGAAAAGGAAACAAGGGAGTACAAATAATGGCTGTGCATGGTAACACAGGTGATTAATGCAAAAGGGGAAGGTTTTGCAATGAGAGACTCAAGCAGCCTCTTTGCGTAAGTAGGATGAGTGTTTGCTTAATACTGCTCTGCAAATGTCTGTTCCGAGCTCTGTGAGCCTCGTGGTTCCCAGAGGACCATAATGAGATGGATGCTAAAGGCACAGAGTTCCAGAGCAGCCCCCAGCTCACACAACTCCTAGAAGTCATCATTCCTTCTGAGAAGCTGTTTTTCTTCTTGGAAATGCCCTCGAATGAAAACTCAGATGTTTCAACAGCCTCTAGCTTTGTCTGCAATTGGGTTTGTGGGAATGGTGTTTGAGAATCCTTCTTGGAAGGTTTGGGGTTTTCGTTTGAGAGAATAAAACATTTGGAGCTGGTAGAGCTGGGTGCTGCAGTCGAGGCAGAATGCACTAAGGGAAAGGCCAGCATAAGGGAGAGACATGAGACCCTGTTTCCTAGGGTGTTAAAGTTGCAGGAATAACCTGTTTACAAAATGAATTCAGCTTTGATATGGGTTATAACTTGATGTAAGTAAGTGCTGAGGCCATAGGTAGAGATCTGTCTGGTGGCTGTGGACAGGCCAGAGAAAAGTATCCTGGATTTGAGCAATTGGTTAAGGACGATTACTTGGAGACTTCCAGGAGAAACATTGGCACAAACACAGTGTCAGAGCTGCCTCTAGACAGAGGAACTGCTACTCCAACAGCATCTTCCTGTGAGGAGCCCCTACTTTTAGACCAACCCCAGTTTTTAAGAGTAAACCACAGTACAGTTTGGGGGTGACCACATTCCATGTGCAAAGGAAAAACTATAATGGCCTTTTAAAAGAGATTTTTAGTGAAAGCACAAAGGAGTTTGTGAAAAGAATGAGGAAGTTGATGAGCAGCACCAGGTATCAAAAAGCAGAAGAGGGAAAGCAGTGGCTGTGGGCCATAGTTGGCTCTAAATCTTGTCAGTAAAACTGGAAAGTGGCCCCTGTGATTCCCATCATAAGCAAAGGATCTTAAAGAACAGAGTAAAAGGGGCATCTTTGCATGGAAAAATTACTGCTGGAGAAGAAGGAAAAGGCCTTTTGAGAGAGAGAACCAGCAGACTGCCCGTGCTTGGGCCTGTGGCTTCCCACGGAGTGTTCATGGGTGGCCTACAAGAGGTGTGGAGAGACCAGCCAAGGTTTACCAATGACAGAGTTATTTGGGGTAATAAAATGAGGGCTCACTAGTAGAAAGACCCCGAATTGCTGATGGACTGCATCACCTAATACATGATATAATTTAATACAGATAAAATCAGGCAACGCACGCAGGAAAAAACCAATCCTAACCTTGTGTAATAGCAGGCTCTGAGTTGACTGTTGCTATTCAGAAACAACATCATAAGGATGTGGTAAAATATCAACAGAGCAAGATTTGCTCAAAAGAGAAAGTTGTAAGTTAGGAATTAGAAGGAAATAATTAGGAAGTCTCACTATGGAGACTGAATGCACCCATATTTCTGTGCCTTTCTAGTGTCCTCATGTCAGATGAGACAAGTGCTGGAACAGGTAGGGAAGAGCAGCAAGAAAAAGGAGAGCATGGGATGGCTACTGTGGGAAGAGATCTGAGTGGGCTGGGACGGGAGCCTGGCAAATACTGAAAGATGAGGGGGATGTGGAAGAGTGCTGTGCTGTAAGATCAGGAGTTGATGGAGAAGGTGAGCATGAGGCACTTACTCAGAGTTTCTTCCAGTGTGAGAGCTCCACACCAAGTGGAATTTTCCAAAGGCAGTTGAGCACAAGCAGAGAGGAGCTGCTGGTTTACACCTTGTGTCACTGTGCTGTGGGATGCACAAGTCCCTGAAATGTGAGTTTAGAAAGTCAGGGCAAGAAGGAATTGCCCTTTGAGGATGGTTAAATGTAAGATAATGCCTCTGGTTTAGGAAGCTGCAGAAATGTGCCAGGGGCACAAACAGTATCACTGTTTGCCCGGGGGTAGCTGCTGTGTTCTATCCATTGCCATAGCCCAGGGACAGTATTTTACAGTCCTGGGAATTGGCTACAGCTCATTTTGTACAGAAAGACAAAGGTCAAGCACCAAGTGATTTATTAAGCATTCCCCACAGGCAGAGCGGTGCTCTTGATGACAGCCTCTGCTGGGAAAATCCCAAGTGCTTTCTGAATTCTGCATTTCACAGAGACCCTTTTAAAATAAGTTTTATTTCCCTTTTCATTTCAGGCAGTTTTCTGGCATTTCTATGACAACATGTACTAAAATGCACTAAGCTGGCTCCTTATCCATCCTTTGCATGCTAGAGAGGGACTCTTCATGAGGGACTCTTCATCAGGGACTGCAGCGATAGGACAGGAGGTGATGGGTTCAAACTGAAACAGGGGAAGTTCAGGTTGGAGATAAGGCAGAAGCTCTTCCCTGGAAGGGTGCTGAGGTGCTGGCACAGGGTGCCCAGAGAAGCTGTGGCTGCCCCATCCCTGGCAGTGTTCAAGGCCAGGT
>WYDI02031664.1:18062-31038 GCA_009867235.2 Psittacus erithacus
CCGTTTCCTCTTGGCCCATCCCTTGTTCCTTGGGAGCAGAGCCCAGCCCCCTCCTGGCTCCATCCTCCTGTCAGGCACTTGTAAGGAGCCATCAGGTCCCCTGAGCCTTCTCTTCTCCATTTGAACCCCCCAGGTCCCTCAGCCGTTCCCTATCACACTTGTGCTCTAAAAGAGCATCCTTCCTCTGCTGCAATTTACTTCTCCTGACGTGGAGCCATCCACTTCACTGTGGTGTTAGGAAGCATCATAAGTTAATGCTGATGAAGGGCATGGGATGGAAAAAGCAGCACATGCGAAGGCTAATGGTGAACAATAGCTTCTGAGAAGGTGATGAGCTCTCAGGCTGTTACCAGCAGGTAACAGGTATCAGGTTTGGCTGGATGGAGCACAGCTAGAGAAAGGCAAAGTCTCTGATCTCCATCTCATTGGGACATGATGAGCCAAGAGACACCAGCGTGCAGAGAAGGAAGGGCTGGGAGGAGCCTTCTGTAACAAATACAGGAAATGAGTTTAGCATAAACCACAAGTTCTCTATTGTCTCAGCTTGGTCTGATTTACAACACTGGAGGTAAGGAAGCTGAACAAATGCCAGTGACTTTGCAAGATGAAGTTAAGTTTGAAGTTGAAATCCGAACACTTTGCCACTTGTAGTGAAAACTCAAGCTCCATCAAGAAGTTGCTGTGAGCACAGAAAGGTGTGGGTAAGTGGTGCTCACTTCTGCAAAGGAAGGTTGCTCACAAAGCAAGAATGAACCATCTTAGAAATTCCCTATTAGAAAACAGGCAAATCCTCTGGGCAGGTGACTGCTTTCGCCTTCTCTCCCTCCAAATGCTCTTGGATTAGGCATGTTTCAGTTACCCCTGAGGAGAGTGGCTTTCATGAAGTGAGAGACAGGAGTCAGATGATCTTGAGTTAGGATTCAGCCCATCCTGTTCTTCCTAAAGGTGCCTGTTTGCTACAGATGTGTCAAAATTGCAAATGCTCTGTTGGAAAAATGCAGGGGGAAAAATGTGTGGACTTCCTTATAAAATGCATCTGCAGCTCTGTTTGTGACATGGGGCTGATGTAAGAACATCCGGAGCTCTTGGTTTGGAGCCCAAATGCAGAGAAATGTCTGTCTATAGCAAACACAAAGGTAAAGTCATTTGGCTAAAACCTCTTTTGCTGAAGTTAATGGGTGCTGTGTTACAGTGTTAGTAATGTTTAAAGCTGTTCAAAGGCAGGAACTCACCCCTGTGTCTACCTATAGGTTTGTGCATACAGGGGAGCTCAGCTCCAGCCCCAGTTCAGCGTCTGGGTCTGACCTGCTCTGCCAACAGTCCCACATCCTGAGTTTTGCCCTTAGTTTGGGAAGGAGGGGGTTCTCTGGCAACCTTTCTCTTTGCTTTGATGTGGATTTAGCCTGCACTTTAGATAATGAATTGCTGTGCTTCATTCCAGGATGGGAGAATTTTATCTTTTCATGCTAAATAGCAACCATCAGTAGAGCTCCAGGACCAGCTCATCTTAGCGATGCCTTATGGAGGGGCACACAAAATGCCACATCATTTAAAGGGATTCTAGAAATACTTTGATGGTGATGAAATCAAGTACCACTAATCAGATGAGCCTTAGACTTAAACCAAATCTCTGGTGAGCCATTGCTGGAGGATGCTGTGATTGCTGTGGAAAAACCCACTTATAGCAACTGACAACCAGCAGGAAATGTGGCTTGGAGGGAGAGAGCCCGTCTCTCCAGTGACCAGCTCTAGAGCTGGTAGACATTCCAGGCCCCAGACAACATCTTCCTTGTGATGGAAGTGATGTGATGTGCAGAGAGGTTACAGCAAAAGGTATCACACTAATCTAAAAGGCTTGCTTTCTGTGTTCTGTCAAAGGGCTCTTGCAGTGACCTGATTGTGCACCTCTGGTGTGTGCTCCTCTAATACTCTCTTGACTTGTCTGCAAGTTCAGGCTGAACTTTCAGAAGGAATTTCCTTGAGAGCAGTCTCCAACTTGGACATTTTTAGACCCAACCAGCACTTTTGTGCAGTGGTGTTAGTCATGATGTCTTGTTCCATGGAGGACCCAGGTGATGCAGGCTTCAGAATAAAGATGAAAAATCAGGAAAGCCAAGCAAAGGAAGATTACATTAAACAATTTACATCCCTTGGGAAGCTTGCTGGGGATTTGGGTCAATGTTTGGACTGGGTCCTGGTGTTTCCAGGTACATTTTGCCTCATTCTCCTTTCATCCCCATCTGTTTAATTTCTTTTGCAGTGCCAGAAGCTCCGGGAGGTGTTTAACCTGGATTACCCTCACAGCACCTTCCTGCTTAAGACTCTGACCATCGTATCTGGCCCTGACATGGTTGACCTCACTTTCTATAACTTTGTGTCCTACAAGGAGAATGTTGGAAAGGTAAGGGGTCCTGAGGACAAGGAAGCACTGGGAACAGTAAGGATTGGGGCATGAAGCGGGGAGCAGGAAAGGAGAGGGGGAGGAGACCTGAACCCTGTCAGTGTAACTGACGAGGTATTAAACAAGCAGGTTTGTATTCCAGTAAGGTGTGGTACCTCCACAGTTCTAGAAACTTCTGCCCTGCATGGAGAAGGACCAATAGAAGAAATTTAGTACATCATTTCTGTCCTTCATGTGCTTTGTATGGATAAACACAGAGCTGAGAAGACTCAGTGGAAGAATTTTAGTTGCTAATATATATAGGCAGTAGGAATGTGATAGAGCCAAGCCCAGGGCGCAGTTATTGGGACCTGGAGCCTTGCAGGCTGTCAGGACAGGCCTTTTTACTAAGGTTTATAGTGGCAGGACAAGGGGGAATGGCTTTAAACTGGAAAAGGGTAGATGTAGAGGGGATAAGAGAAGCTGTGGCTGCCCCATCCCTGGCAGTGTTCAAGGCCAGGTTGGACACAGGGGCTTGGAGCAAGCTGCTCTAGTGGAAGGTGTCCCTGCCTGTAGCAGGGGTTGAAGCTGGAGGAGCTTTAAGGTTCCTTCCAACCCAAACTAGTCTGTGGTTCTTTGCCCTCTCCATGTTTGTTGCTATGTACTTCTTGGTGCAGTTCCATAATGCCCAACTGCCTCTGCCCTGTGTGTGTGTTTGTTCCCAGAGCTGGGCTGAGGATATTATGGCCATCGTTCGGAACCCTCTCACATACAACGCCTCTCGGTACACCTTCCTAGAGAAAATGTAAGTGATTTCTGACAGATGCTGTTCTCTGACACAGTCATGTACTACCCATTCTATCTGTACTAGAAAGAAAAGGCTTTTAGCACCCAGGTCCTCTGGCAGCCTCCAAAGCAAGTCCTGTGTCAGCTCAGGAGCCCCAGGGGGTTTGATAGTTGGCTTATGTGCTGTAGGACATCTGGCTGGCACAGGACTGCTCGAGCCAAACACACACATGGGATGGAACAAACTGAACTTCTGTGCCTGAGACGTGCCTCCCTCCACAGTCAGAACTCACCCCAACAGAGCTGCCTCTCTTTGCTCTCTAATACTGTTTGGTTGGCAGCCTGGAATCATTGAAGAATGCTAAATAACAGGAGACAGCATTATCTCATATCTGTATCTTATGTTTCAGAGGAGTCTTTCTGATATCTAAGCTCTTAACAATTTGCCTGTTTCTCCTTTCCAGGAAACAGGAACAGGTTCTGTCTGAGGTTGAGCTGATGATCTGTAGGACCCTGATCCTATTAACTGTTAAGCTTGTTTTCCAAACAGCATGTTTTTGCTTTCTCCTTAGTAGAAGATCTGAGATTATACAAGTGCATTTTCATGTTCTCTTTCTTTTTTTCACAGCCTGGTGAAGCTGAAGATGCAGCTTAATGCAGAGGGGAAGATTCCTGTCAGGAAGTGAGTACATATAATTGTTTCATTGCGGGTTCAGTCAGACTAAAGGCAGAGCAGCTGGTGAGAGGATGCTTGCCCAGTGGCTTCTGCTGCTCTCTCTGTCTGCACCTAAGAGGTTGAAATCATTCTCTCTGGATTCAGGCCATGAAAGGGCTCTGCTGCACCAACGTTCCTCCCAGGGAAGGGCCTGGGACATAATTTGGGCCATTAAAGGAGACCTTTTGTGGCCATAAACAGCCATGGCTTTAACTTCCTGGCTGTTGCCAAGAAATAATCAACAAAACCAACCAGCCTTGGTGATCACAGCTTGATTTGCAACCTAAGTTGAAAGGTGCATCAGATGTAGGACTCATTTTACCTTTCACATAAAGACAACATGGAGAACTTTTTGCCTGACTCCTCAGCCAGCCTGACATAGAGGTCCCTTGCTCTCACTTGCCTCCTTTCTCTATGTGTGACCACGACAACCAGTCTCCCCTGGTACAATTCCTCAGTCTTTACTCTGGATGTGTATGAGAGGGAAACAGCCTTTGAGAGCAGAGCTCTGGGCCAGGGTTAGTGCTGGTTCGTGTACAGAACAGTGAGGGTTTGCCCTTCCCTGTCCCCAGGGTTGGCCTTGTACATCAGTAAGCCAAGGCTGCTTTGCTGAAGCAGAGACCAGCCTGTTACTCCTCCCCTGCACTGCATGGCATGAATCTAGAATTGCTTTTGTGTCACTCTGTCTTCCCTAGTAAAATCACTCCATGGCTGGTGCTGTGTCTGCTCCACATTGATTCGGCTCAGAGGGTGATCCAAGGCTGCTGTGCCATGTCGAATTCCCTCTGGGCATGTACATCACCTCTTGTTGTAAGAAAAAGGACCTGCAGATAGTGGGTATTCACTGGGAAGTTTTGAACCACTCTGCTTCTAATGTCTGCTGTGTTACAGCATCATGAGAGGCAAGCACTAATCACCTGTAATAAATACACTCCCTACTGGGTGTTATACTGCATAATGAGTCTAGATGAAGCCTGTGCTGGCTCAGTGGGCTCCTGGCTCATTGAGCCTTACTCAACAACACACGTTTTTTGTTGTTTGCTTTGGAAACCACCAACCAGCAGAAACCAGAGTATTCATCAAAGGGCTTTTAAAAATGGATAGGGCTTTAATAACTCACAGTAGGGAAGAGTGCTTTGAATTGCTTTTTAAATGCAAGCAAGGTGGCATTACTGCAGAGGCAAACCAGCTTATTCTTCTGAAATAGGCTAGGAAAAAATATCTGGTACAGGCTGTACCTCTCTGCGATGCCCTGCTCTGTCTGTCCTGCAGAGTGGTAAAATGCTCCACTGTGTAAAGCATTAGACCATTAAATAGTGCAGGTTAAGAGCCAGATGTATAAACCCATTCCCTTTGTCCAGGTGCAGGTGTATGTCAGGCTTTCAGAGCTCCATGTCTGAATCCCTCTGAAAATTCCACTGTGCATCTGCCTTTAGACATTTAAATCCCCTTTGAATCATAACAAGGGTGCTGCAGTTTTGCCTTGCAAAGTGAGCCAGTGTGCCCTGAGTTTGCATAAGTCCTCTGCAGCAGAACACTTTCCCACCTGGCACATTGGGCACTCTTTGCTCCACTTTCTGGCTGTGAGCAGCTGGGATGCCAGGAGCTCGCAGAGCTGACATCCACATTTATCCATGAGGAGACCTCAGAGCTGCTGACTGAGGTATTCCGAAAGCAGGGCGGGTGCAGTTGTTGTTACTATTCCATAGTGCAGCAAAGGGGCTGCTTTAAGCTGAAGCCTTGACTGAGTGCTTTCTGCCCTGCAGATCACTACCCACCTTCCTAAATAGGAGGTGAGCTTTGGTTTCTGCACAGCAAACTTCAGTGCTTCCATCATGCAGCACACCAGGTTCTTTGCCTGTGTAATGACTTTGTTCCTTGAATTCATGGAAATCCTTTGGTTCCAGAAAATGCTGCCTTCCTTCAAAGCAGCAAATATGCACCATATTTGTTTGCTTGTTTTGAATGTTGTCTTGACTACAGTTATTCCCTGCTAATGCCAGCTACCGCATGGGATCCACACTTCATCTGTTTCATGTTTACAGTCTTCTGTAGCCTCCTTCACTTTGCATTTTGAGTGTCTTGTGCTCTGGCTGCAGCTCCCAGCACCCGAACCCAGACTGTCCTGACTCCTGCCACACTCTGGTGATTTCCTTTTCTCTGTGTGCTCAGTATTTTTCAGATGTTTCCTGCAGACAGGAAGAGGGTGGAAGCAGCATTAAGTGCCTGTCATCTTCCAAAGGGCAAGGTAAGGGTTTCGCTTGGTAGCCACAGACCTCACTAGTTTGACAGTAATCTTTTTGCCTGCTCTGACTGTGGTGTTCTTGCTCATCTAACAGCTATGAAACCTTTTCCTTACCCCTACCTGCCATGCCTTAGCTGCAGGCCTGCTAGGATCAGTTCTTGCTGCTTGTATTGCAGTAACTCTTGTGACTCCATCCCTTGCACTGTGGGGCACAAGAAGCAGCACGTTCCCTTCAGCCTGTTTTACTGTCTGCTCTTTGAAGCAACAAATCTGTTGGTTGACCTGGGCACTTCTGCCAACCACAGGGAGCAGTCCAGGCCTCTGACAGCTCCTACCACTGCACCAAGCATCAGCTTTATACCATCACACAAGAGGCACTAAGGGACAGTTTAAATGGTTGGACTTGGTGATCTTAACTTTTCCAGCCCAGTTGATTTGGTGATTCTGAATGACTGTTTGGAAATAGGGCATCGTATTGCTTCTCTATTCCATCTGTTCTTCCCTAAACACCTTGCCAGATGTTCTAGTCTCTTACTTGCATTGTCACAAACAAGTGCTGGGCTGTGGGTGTAAATGGAGAGGTGAGATGATGGTTTGTGGTACTGACTTGTCCTTATTGCGTTCGTCAGAATGATGCCATCAACCCAGAGGACTTCCCTGAGACCGTGTATAAAACTTTTCTCATGAATCTGTGTCCACGGCCTGAGATTGATGAGATATTTACCTCACAGTAAGTTTCCTCAAGCCGTAGCAGAGAACTTGATCTCTTGTGGCAAAAGATAGACAAAAGGAAGGACAAGGGGGTTAACGCTCTGTGGTTTGTCTGGTCTCAGGCCTTAGGAGAGCAGGAAACCAGGTCACAAAACTGAAGTTCAAGTCCTTTTAGAGTTTGAGTCAGTGGCTCAAAATAATCTTTGTGCTCCCCTCGGTACACACTCTTCACAGCACTGAATTGGTGAGGAAAAAGAAAACTGGTGAGGAAAATGCTTTCCACAGCAGTGGGAAGCATCATTTACAGGAAGGAGTGTAGGCAACAGAG
Source organism: Psittacus erithacus (assembly GCA_009867235.2). Classification (NCBI taxonomy): domain Eukaryota; kingdom Metazoa; phylum Chordata; class Aves; order Psittaciformes; family Psittacidae; genus Psittacus; species Psittacus erithacus. The sequence continues at coordinate 25,228 of WYDI02031664.1, forward strand.
AAACCTGTGGGTCCAGGGATGTGGACACCCATTGTTGGCCTGGGGAAGTACCAGTCTCTCTTTTGTGAAAGGGTTTTATGAGTAATACACAGGCCTTACCTCTGCTCCTCTGTCATTCTCTCACTGCAGCCATTTAAAAGCAAAGCCCTACATGACCAAAGAGCACTTGGCAAAGTTCATCAACAAGAAGCAGCGAGACTCTCGCCTCAATGACATCCTCTTCCCTCCAGCTAAACCTGAGCAGGTGCAGAGCCTCATAGAGAAGTATGAGCCCAGTGGGATTAACATCCAGAGAGGTGAGTCTTGTTCTAGAGGTAGCATGAAAACAGCAGAGGGTTTCACACCTTCTGCTACCCTGACTTCCCATGGGGAGCAGTCAGCCTGATTCGCACAATCCCAGTGTTGCAATGCACTGGTGAGGAGGTGTCAGAACCACTTTGTTTCAGTGCTATTAACAGCCCTGTTTCCCATGTAGGGCAGCTCTCTCCAGAGGGGATGGTCTGGTTCCTCTGTGGCCCCGAGAACAATGTGATAGCACTGGACAAACTATTGCTGTACCAGGACATGACTCAACCGCTCTCACACTACTTCATCAACTCATCCCACAACACATATTTAACAGGTACAGGCAGTTCCAGAGGCTGCTTCAGCTCCCACATGTATGTACCACTCTGGGATGGAGGGATGATACTGGCAGTCAGGTGGGCAGATGTATGCCCTGAAGTTCAGAGGGCTGAAATACACTCTGAGGGGCTTGGCACTTCAGTGCTGTGTAAGAAGCAGTGTCACCCTGTGTCAGTCTGCCCCATACACGTGCTGAAGGGCAGCAGAGGTTTCTGTTGCTCCTGTTGGTGCAGAAGCTGTCGCAGGTGAGTGTAGCTGATGCTGAGCCTCCCTCCTCCAGCTGGTCAGTTCTCTGGCATCTCCTCTCCTGAGATGTACCGGCAGACGCTGCTGAGCGGCTGCCGCTGCGTGGAGCTGGACTGCTGGAAGGGCCGCCCCCCGGAGGAGGAGCCCATCATCACCCACGGCTTCACCATGACAACCGAGATCCTCTTCAAGGTATGGAAAGAGTTTGCTCCATCGACGCTTCCCCTGCTCGGGTTTAGACTGATCTCTGAGGAGGCTGCTGAGGGAACTGTCAGATGGGTTGGCTGAGGGCAGGGATGTTTGGGAGGAAAAGACTGATGGCAGTCTGACAAGTGAATGAACGTGTAGATAGAGTGAAAGATGAACAAACATGCAATAGATTGGAGTGTGTGTAAGTTTTTGGCGTGGGAGGACCAGAAGAGAGGTTGCTGGCTGCATGAAGATGAATGAATGAGAAAAAGCAGGCAGGCAGGTAGTAGCGATGGAGAAGTGGTTGAGTAGATGTGCTTGCATACGCAATCTGTACAGTGAGATGGATGTATGGACAGAAAGGTGCATTATGGATAGATGCACATCAGAGAAACAAGCAAGAAACAAATGGTGGTTTAGAAAACAAGTGGTTAAAATGAGTTTATTTCTAGCTGGTGAGCAGCACTTTCTGTGGCTTAGAGCCCCTCATGGTGGTGCTTTGCAGAAACACCTTTCAGGTACTTCCTCATTACAGGAGTGTGTGGAATGTGCTCAGTGGAGCAGCTGGGCAGGTAGCATCCCTCTGGATCCAGCTCCCAGGCTTCAGAAGCACAGGGCAAAGCCTACATCTCCTTTGGAAACCCACAGCGTATAACCACAGAAGTTACAGCAGGTTATAAAGCAATGCATCACACTGATTTCCCTTGCACTCCTTTCCTCAGCAGCTGCCAACAGGCAGAGGCAATTCAGATTCTTTTTAAAGCTGTTTATTCTTGTTCCACACTTCCCACACTTCACTATTCCTAAAATATTTATGTGGGAAAAAAATGCCAAACCCAACCTTAAGATCCGAGCTGTTGTCATACTCCCTGTCAGTAGTTCGCCACCTCCTGTAGCAGCACTGCTGCCTTTGCACAGCAGCTCGCTGCAGGTAGGAGACATAATGGCAGCTGGAGGTGCTGTAATTGCAGAGTTCTGCTGCTGCATGTGACTGTTCCTCCAGGAAATGAGAACCTGTTAACACAGCGTGTGCCCAGGGATTAGTTTTACATCACATGGGGATTGTTCCCTCCACCTCTCCCTTTTCAACCATTGCCTCTGGCCTTTTAGCAGCTTTTTCTGTAGCTTCTCCTCCCCTGAGCCTTGCAGTGTTCTGTGATAGAGAATCCGTGTGGTCCATGGAGCAGCTGTGGCAGTGCTAAGACTCCCTCAGTGCTAAGATCAACCAGGACTTGGCGGGACCAAGGGGGACTCTGATTTCAAAGGAGCAAATGACACTTTTCACTGTGTCAGTTAGATAGCACAGGGAAAGAAAATAGGAGGAAAGTTTGTGGCAGTTTAGCAGGGAAAATATGGTTATTTTGTCATGCACCATTAGTGCTGAGAAGGTTTCCATGGTGTTTGCATTTGCAATGTCAGCACTGCTGGTTATGAACATCCCAGTTTTCTCTGCTGCTAGACAGAAGGATTTTATAAGTGGCTGATAGAAAAGGGCAGGTTCAGAGGTAAGTTTAAGCAGTGTGAAGGAGTTTGATGAGGGGCTGCAGGCACCTTTCTCTACCCGTTCAAATGCAATGACTTGTCACTGGCTGGATGCTTTCACATTCGTTTATGTGTACACTGAACTATAAATCTCATATTCCTACATCTTCGGCTTCATTTTCTATGCAGTCTGTTGAGTTTAGGTGTGTGTTGTGTCCTCTGGAGCTGGAATCCAGGCCGCTAGGAAAAAAGCAGTTCTCACCTTTGTACTGGGAGAAGCTACTTTAAAGAGAAGCCCTTGAAAGTGGTCAGTTTGGAGTCTGTTCAGTGGGAGCTCAGCTGCATTTCTCTGTTACTAACCAGTGCTCATCTTTTCTCTGCCCATTGCCTCTCATTAGGATGCCATTGAGGCCATTGCAGAAAGTGCTTTTAAAACATCTCTCTACCCTGTCATCCTGTCCTTTGAGAACCACGTGGACTCGTGAGTATCCAGTGAGAACTGTGTTCTTGTTGTCCAGAGCACAAAGTGTACAGGCAAGAACTGCTGGGTTTGTAAGTGCCTGAGATCTGAAACATCCCTTGAGATTTCTAAAGCAACTGGAGGTGGATCAGAGCTGAAAGATGAGCCAGAAGCTGCAGAGTCAGAGTGACTACAGTTGCGCAGCCTTCTAGCTTGGAATGGCAGAGTATGGACAAATGGGAGTCAGCCTGGGAAGGGACTTTAAGGTCTGCATAGTCAGTGAGGGCAAGAGATGATTTTCCAGGTGGAGCACATGGGTCTTGGGATGGTTGTTCATGTTAAAGTCTGGATTTGGACATCTGTTTTCCTGTTCACTCCTGCTTTGGTCTCTTTATTCATCAGGCCCAAGCAGCAGGCAAAGATGGCTGAGTACTGCAAAACTATATTTGGAGATATGCTGCTGACAGAGCCACTGGAGAAATACCCAGTAAGTGAAGCTGGGGAGGGAGGTTTAGTGGAGAGGCCTTTCTGAAGGAATCAGTCACTCCTGGTGCTAGGAGGGTGGATACAGGGACAGTGCAAAGGAAGATGATGCCATGGACAAATAAACTTGGTTCAAGCAAATAGTAAATGGATGGAAGATCTCTCAGTCACAGAGGTTTTCCTAAGCATTTGCTGGCTCTGCTCTCATTTCACACTGTGACTTCAGTGACTTGGGAAACTGGGCTCTAGGTAGCCAAATGTATTTCTGTACATAGTACTCTTTCAGATCTCTGCCAGGACTTGCTTTGGAAAGAAACAGGAGCAAGGGCTTAGCAGCATTTCAGGCTCTTCCTGCCAATGCTTCTCACTTCCTACTATCACCCTGGAAATACTCCCTTCCATGCACAGACAGGCAGGCCAGTGACACACACAGCTTTGTGCTCAGAATAGCTGAGTAAATGTCCTGATCTGCTTGACCCTGGTTGTCAGCTTACTTGTACAACATGTATTTTTGTGGACACAGTGACATCCTTGGTGGTCTCCATGCCCATTGCTGCTGCAGCTGCATTCGCACATGGGTTTACAAATACCAGACAGTGCCTGTGTTTTAAAGCACTGCGATCAAAAGAGCTGAAAAGAAGCAGTGAGCAAAGCAGCAGTTGCCACTGCCCAGACCCAGGTCCTTGTCCAGGCAACAGGGAGAGACAGTTCAGGGTATTGGCTGAATTACTACTAGGCCTGTTGCTGTCTGTAGAGGGAGTGTGGGTCTGGAAGCAGAGTCTGAGTCACACGTCCTTGTCTTGAGCCACCTCCTCTGGGATCATTTTCAGATCTGCTGCAGGCAGAGGGTTTAAATATGGCCTGAGTGCTGATCCAGGGCTGAGGCTCTGGGATAATGAGAGAAGGAGGTGGCATGTGAAAGCCAGAGGTGTGTGGATGCTTCAGGCCATGTAGATGGGGTTTTAGCTGAGGTGCAGGAGAGGTGGCTGGGAACAGCCTGACATGTGTAGGTAGCAAATGTGTAAGGTGCAAAATGCTGCTCTGGAATAAAAGGTGAAGTCTTAAAATAAATCTGCATATAGTGGGATGGATGGAGAAAATAAAGTGTACAGTGGATGAGAGATATGTCCATGCAGCAGTAAATGGCCGTAGGACTGGTACTGGGAGGGACAGGAGAGATGAGTGTTTGAACTCTGTGATGAAAGGTGATCTGTTGCAGCTGAAGCCAGGAGTTCCTCTGCCAAGTCCTAAGGATCTCTTAGGGAAAATCCTGATTAAGAACAAAAAGAACCAATCTATATCTGGGAAGAGGCAGAACTCTTTGAAGAAAGGGAGGAATGTGGAACCAGAAATCATTGAGCTGCCAACCCCTACGGATGCTGAAGATACTGGTATGTCTGAAGGGGACTACTATAGCTAGATGAGCAAGTCTGGCCCACTGGAGACCTTCCAAACCACCAACACTAGCTTGAGGCAAGTCAGTGCTAGTCATTAATTCACTTATAAGAAGCAGCATAAGCTTGAAAGAGAAATTAAATCCTCAGAATATTTTCAAACACTTCAACCAAAATAGACAACCCACTTATGCCCTGCCCATCAGTCAGCTTGTCTGCCTACTGAGCCATATGGCTCCCTGAGTCATTCATTGATACACACTGCTTTGATGGAAGGGAAGCAGCTTTTACTGCTTGTAGCTCTCTTTTAACCACAAATTCACCATAGCCTTGTTCTTCACCATGAGCTTCTTGAAGGTTTATAGAACCTTCAGCGCCACTCTCCTCCCTTCCTTAAGCCTGTCACCTCTTGGGCTCAGGGCACTTGTGGTAGAACAGTGAATTTTCAGCCCGGGTCATAGTAGGAGCACATGAAGTCCCTGATTCTTCCACTTATTGCTCTTGATGACTTGACTGTGAGGGTTTGCAGAGCTCTCCATGGCCAGCAGTCTGCAATGTCTTGTCTCAATGTGCTTACCTGTGGGTGCTGCTGATGTGGGCTCTGTGTGCTTAGTCTGGGCAGGTGATGTGGTTGAAGAGGAGCCAGAGGAAGAGGATGAACATCTTGGAAACCTGGATGAAGAGGAAATTAAAAAGATGCAGTCGGATGAGGTACTGTCATTGCTGTTTCTGTCCCTTCTCTGGGTTTTGGCTGGGTCTTTTTCTGGCCTCAGGTTTTCTCTAGAGCCTCACCTTATCCATAGAATCCCAGAGTGGTTTGTCTTGGAAGGGACCTCAAAGCTCATCCAGTTCCCATCCCTGCCACGGGCGGGGACACCTTCCACTGGAGCAGCTTGCTCCAAGCCCCTGTGTCCAACCTGGCCTTGAACACTG
>WYDI02031666.1:0-18486 GCA_009867235.2 Psittacus erithacus
GACAAGCCTCTGTCTGGGCTGGCTGTACCTTCCCATCCTTGCCAAACAAGCAGCATCTCTGTGTCGCAAAGCATCCGCTGTGTTACAGAGGGCTCCTGCCCCTGTGCAGCCTCCTGCATCTCTCCAAGACACAAAAGTCAGATGCTGGGCACAGGCAGGGGCGGCTGTGACATTTCCTGCTGTGCCATGGAGTGAAGGTGAGAGGCGACCAAGTGAGGAACCTTCCTCCAGCTGCTGGGCGCTGCCTCTCTGACCCCGTGGCTGTGAAACTCTTCTTGGGGCTGTGGTGGTGGGCAAGGCCTTGGCTTTACTTGGTGTGAACATGGGTGATCATTGGCAGGGGCTTTACAGCGGGAAGGAAATGCACTAAAGCCTGTCCATAGGTGGTGTTTTATGAGCAAATCAAGGCTGTTTCCAGGTGTACTGGAGACCAAACCCCAACCACCCTCCTGCATCCGTGCTCACTGATGGTTCCTGCTCTTCTCCTCCCACCTCCCAACTGTTCAGTTTGTTGTAAAGGTCCTTCCATTGCTCTGCTGTAGGCACCCACCACTTCTACAGGGCCATCTGGGACCTTAGCAGTGGCGTTTTCCCTGCAGTGCCTGGCCAGGAGCAGCTCTCGGTGCTGGGACATGGGAGCCTCGTGTAGCGTAAGGGCTCTGCTCCTTGCTTTGATTTCAGCACATCGCTTCCCAGGAGAATCATTTCAAGACTGAAGGAGTTCAGGAGCAAGGAGGTGAAGTGAGGAGAAAACTCAGCCGGAGCACTGGTGTTCGGAGGATGGTCAGGGTTGGTGCAGAGAAGGTGGGAATGTTGTCACCCAGAAGGGCAAATGGTCTTAACAGGTAAGAGTGAATAATGTATGGGTCGTATTAAGCCATCAGCTCCTCTGTAAAAGCTTAACCTGCCCAGTAACAGACACGCCATCGTCTGAACTGCTCCTCTGCCCGGCTCTTGGGAAAGATGAGTCCAGGATTGTTCCCGAAATCTTCATTCCCCCAAATGTAACCTGCTCACTGAGGCCCTCTATGCGGCTGTGCCTGCCCTCAGTACCTGCAGGCGCCTGCTCATCGGTGTGAGCGGCGAGAGAGCATCCGGCTATGTGACTGCTCTGCAAACGCAGGCATCTGCATCCTGGCGCAGCTCCAGGCTGTTGGGATGGATCCCCATGTCCTGTTCTGGAAAGCGAATGAAATGATTGTGATGTGACTTCCCAAACCATCTCCTGTTGTGCTTGGAGCCCCGCCAGAGCAGCCAGCCCCCTGTCTGTACCCCAGGGGATTCGTCTCATCCCCCAAAGTGAGCTGCAGCCTATCTGGGACCTACCCGGGCATGACAAAACCTCCTCTTGATTGGCCTTATCTGTAGATCAACGGCAGCATTTCAAGGCTGCTCCACTGGGGATGAAGTGAAGGCTGCCCACTCCTGACCAGGAATGACCGGGATCCACCCTCAGCGTGGATGATCTTGCTGGCGCAAGCAGCTCTGCTGGCTGTGGCAGCAGGGAGCTTGGTCCCCATTGCAGTGCAGAGTGATCCCATTGGAAACACAGCTGCGGTGGTCGGGACGTGCTGTTTTGGATGGCTGTTTTGGAGAGCTGTGCTTAGTTTTCCAGCTCCAAGGAGCAAGCACGTCTCGCGTTTTGGGCTCAGGTCCCAGTGCCAGGCACAGTGTGTGGGTAGCTGTGGTGGAGAACTGGCTGAACTGGTCTCCTTGCCTGTTGCTTCTTGCAGGGCCTGGGTGAACCATTGTACTCTGCCCTGGCATGGCTGGGGTTGGTCTGGACAGAACCCGCTGAGATCTGGAAGTGACCTGGGCTGAAGCAAGCAGTGCCCATCACAAGCGTTCCCCTGAGGAGTCTTGCAGCCACATCCCCTTCACGTGCGCAGGTCGTGGTGGCTGTCGCTGGGCTGGCAGCAGGCAGAGCATCCCTCACTGCAACAGACACTTAGAACAAGGCTGGCAAGACCTGTCACCCCGGAGCCATCCTCGTCTCTCCCTGCAGCTTCCCCCTGACACTCTTGGTCCCTGGGGCCAGAATGGTGCCAGACCCCTTGGGGCTTTGCTGAGGGCTGGGTGAGGTCTGCTTGTGGCACAGCTCTGTGCTGGCTCTGCCTCTTCTCCTCCCACCGTGTCTGTCTGAGTGAGGAGGAGTTGGGTCCCTTCACCTCCATGAGGCAGGCTGGATGCTTGGCATCACTCCTGGAGCAGGGCTCACATCCCAGCTGGGAGCTGGCCTTGTGTCTTGCACCATCTATCAGCAGACAGGTGCTCCTCTGCCAATCTCTTCCCCTGTCAGCCCAAGATTACCTGGTGTTTGTTCTGTCTGAGTATGGCACGGAGGATGCTGTGCCTGCCAGAGCCCGTGTCTGTGTGTGCACACATCAAACACTATTAGCTTTCCAAAATGCTCTGCCTGGTCCTGGCCAGCTGGGGCTCGGCTGGGGGAAGGCTCAACCTCTGCCTTGTTAAACACAGGAGAGAAAGGCGCTGGTTTAAGGCTCTGTGGGTGAGGAGCTCCAGCCGTCGGCTCCAGGCTGCGGGTGATGGTGGCTGAGGGAGAAGGGTGTCCTGGGGGGTGTTGGGAAGGGCCTGGTTTGCTGTTTGTGTTACGTACAAGCACGCTGTGTTCCAGGGCATTGCAGGCAATCAGCCGTGTTCAGTTTAGCTTGTTCGGTGTGAATTCCCAGGGGATTGATCCCTCCTGGCTTGTGCAAGCAGCAGCCCTGCAGAGAGCGGCTGTCCCATGCAGCCACGGGCTCCTGCATCTGCTGCTTTGTGTGGGTACAGGCTGAGGTCTGCTGGGCCTCGGATGCTCTCAACTCTTGGCCCTGGCAAAGCTTCATCTTGCTTTAAGGCTTTGAATGCAAATGCAGCAGGGTCTGGTCCTGTGGGCTACAGGTGCTGTGCTGGTTCCTCCTGCCTGGGGCCCTCCACCAGCTCAGGTCAGGGAGCATCGTTGCTGTCATCGGTCAACTGGATGTTAATGGCAAAGGGCTGATCTCTTTGGAACCGCTTTCCAACCTGTGCATAGACCTTCACACAGCAAAGACAGGCCCTGAGGCAGGTCTCTGCTAACTCCAGCCCCCTTGGAGGATGGGTCCTCCTAAGGTCCATACCCGCCACCTCCCAGCGCTTTGAGCTGTGGGGACCTCCTGTCTTCATGCTTTTGAGATCCTGGTGTGAGAAGTGGGGCCCAAGCTGTGATACCACCATGAAAAAGCGGGGCTTTGCAGCTTGTTGAAGAGCAAAATCATAGCAGAAAGCAAGCCACTGGCAAAGGAGCCTTGTCTTGCGCATGTCTTTCCTTTTTCTCCTGAGATAAGCATGATTTGGTTTGTGCCAATTGAGGTCACCCAGGAAGTGATGAGGAACCCTCTGGCCTTCGCCTCTGGCTCTAGATGGTTCTTGGGTCACATGAAATGGGGAAGAACAGCCACAAATGTGTGTCAGCATCATGGGTGGCTGGTGCTTATGTGGGGACTGTGGTTCTCATCTGCTCCTGTCTTCTTCCTTCGTCCTCTGCCCTTCCTCTCTGGTTCCGCACTGGATAAGGATCCCATGTTGCTGTGGGATCCATGTAGCATCAGCCTGAAGCACAGCCTTCCTGATTTCTGGGAAACTTTGAGCTTTGCTTTGTCTGAAACCCACAGGATGTAGATGCCAGCCCAACCTTGCAGTGGCTTAGGAGAGCCGTGGGGTGCAGCACAGCCTGGATGGGCATCCCCGGGAGCCATGGAGATGCCAGAGTGTTGTTGGGCTTCACTGGGAACCAGCTGGGACTTTGAAGCTTTGCTCCACAGGGAACCTTTGCTGCCCAGAGGCAGAGCCTGCTCTAAGGTCTTGCATAGACCAGGTGTCTTGATAGAGCCTCAGAGCCAGGTCTTGGGGACTTTGGGACCCGAGTTTGTCTCAGAGCCTGAATCCTACTGGCTGCAGCTTTTGTGATGCTTGGAGCCTCCAACCCTCTTTCTGCCATGACCTTTCAGTGTTTTGCTGGAGCTGGGGCTGCCTTGTACCGAGCCTGGGCCAAAACTTTCCTGAGCTGCAAACTAACATCATGTTCTGCAAACTGGCGGTTCCCAAAGTGCTGATCTGCCTTGGGAAACTTGGTTGGCTTCTTCGGCGGCGTTTCTGCTGCTTCTGCGGCATTTGAAACGGCGGACGGAAGAAGATGCTTTACAGCGTGTTTGGGAAGCGCAGCGCATCCCTCAAGCAGGCGGTCGCTGGCTTCCCTCGCTGCTGCGCTCGCTGGTCTCCGCTGGGAAGCTGCTGCCCCGCTGGGGCTCTGCGCGCAGAAACACTCCCCAAGCCAGGGCGGGCCCGAGCCCCGTCCTCCCCCCGGGGCTCTGCTCTTCCCCCCCAAACTGGTTCTCCCAGTGCCCGCTCCTGCGCCTCCATCGCCGCCGCCGCCGCTCACCCGCGCCCGGGGAGGAGCCTCCCAGAAACTGCTCTTTAGCGGCTCCGACCCGCCCCGGCCGAGCCCCGTCCTCCCATCCCGGCAGCGAGCGCGGAGCCGGCGCTCCCCGCGACCCTGCAGGCGCCCGGAGACCCGCGGGGACCTCGCCGTCATGTTCAAGGGGGTGGGCAAAGGCTCCCCGAGCAGGAGCTCCCCCAGCAGAGCTTCCCCTGTCAAACCAAGCAAGTAAGTGCGGGTCTTCTCCTCGCTCTTCAGCTGTCCTGGGAGCCTGGGGGAAGATGAGGGAAGAGCACTCGTTGTGTCCTAGGCCACCCTAAGGAGCCATCCTTCTTTGTGGAGCAGCTGGGAAGCTGGGGTTCGCTGGGAGGTGATGCCAAAACGCGCTGCCCCAGCTCTCGTCCTTGCCTTTGGTGGGCTTTGTGCTCCAGACCAGAAGAACCTGGGCAGCCCCTGGGATGGGCAGTGCTGCAAAGCCCCTTTTGGGTGGGTAGGAAGGAAGCAGGGAGAATCAAAACAGCCTCTTTGCTTGGGTGGAGCGAGGTTTGCTTGATGGTGAAGCAGACACCTGCCTGGAGTTGAGATCTCAGGGCTCACAGGCTGTGTGAGGTTGGTGCGATGCTGCCCTGGGACCTGGGGTCTGTGAAGAGGGATGCTCAATTCGGTGCTGCTGAGGTGGTGAAGATGGGTGAGGAGCGGGTTTGCTGGTGACTGCTCTAATCCATCCTGGTGTCAGGCTGGGTCTCTGCAGGTCAGAGAGCTGAGGTGGCACCGAAAGGATCTGACAGCTCTGTCCCTTTGGAAGAGATTCCCTAAGCTCTGTGTGGTGGGACCAGGATGCTTCCTTTGGAGCAGGGTGTCCTCCAGGAGGGGTGCTCCTGCAGGGAGAGGGCTCATCCCTCCCTTCAGCAGTTGCTAACTCATGGCTATCTTCCAGCTTCCTCAGCAGTTCCACGGCTCATGCATTCATGGGCTGATTCTGTGGGAATCCCTGTTGCCAGCCAGGGTTAGAGGCTGTGGAAACCACTGTGGGTCTGTTCTGAGGAGGAGGGACCTGCATGGACAAGAGGGTGCTGGCCCCATCTCTTGGGGTCACCAGCAGCAACAGCCCAGGATGGTGTGTGAGCAGACAGACTCCTGGGTGGCCACAACACGGTGCTGGCACCCAACTGCGCTGTTTATGGGGGCCAAACCCTACGAGCAAACAGCAAACAGGAGGGTGGTGGCTCTGTGCTGCTGGGCAGGGCAGTGGGACAGGGGGAGAAGGGGGCCCACACAAAGGCTGAGGCTTCCCCATGGAGATGTTGGGAGCTGGAGCCCTGCCATAGGGAAGCTTCTGCCTCAGTGGAGCTGAGCACTTGCAAACTCATCTCAAAGAGAGATTTGGGGCTCTCTGAACACCAAACCTCTGCTGGAGCCTGGCTGCAGTGAGGCCCCTCCGCAGGAGCCCTGGAGCTGTGTCAGCCTCGGGTTTTAGTTTTGCTAACGCAGCCTATCCTCTCTGCCATCTGGGTTCCAAACCTGGGATGGGGATTTCACATGTCCTGGGACAGCCTCAGTGCAGCCCCTGTGGGTCTGAGCCAGGTTCTTCCCCAGCATGAGCCTCTTGACATAACTGGAGTTGCATTCTGGTGAGACCTCACACCTCTGCCCTGCGCGGGACGGAGGCTGGAGCCAGAAGCACTGCAATTACCGAGCTAGTTGTGCTTGTTTGAGGAGGCACCAAGGATCAGACAAAGGCTGATTCTCCTGACCATGGCCTGGGGCTTGGTCAGCGCCAGTATTTGCTGAGAGAATGAAGGTGAATGAGCTGTCTGAGGAGCAGCCGCCAGCACACGCTCTGCAGGTGGCCCCAAGAAAATGCTGGTGGCCCATTGCTGCTGCTGGTGGCCCCAAGGCCAGAGCCTTAGCAGCAGTTGGGGTTCTCTGCCTCCAGGGGTGCACGACTCGTGGTGCTGCTGCTGGCACAGACCCCGAGAGAGGTTCCTTGTCTGGGTCCTTGGGACCATGGTGTTGAGCATCCTGGCTTCCAGGGCCCTTTGCTGTCTCTCCCTGGTGGATGGATCCCAGGGAGGCAGTGGCAGACGCAGGTTTGTCTCCAAGGAGCATCCTCACTATGTGCTGCTCTAGGAGGAAGCACAATGCAGGGCTGAAAGGAAAACCTCAAGAGAAGGTGGAATTGAATCAGATCTGGCTGGACTGGCTGCCCGAGTGTGATCTCGACACCAGCAGTGGGTGGTTTTGGAGGTGGATGGAAAGTCATGTCCTGGTTTTGTCACCTGTGATTGCTGCTTGGGCTGGAAGATCAGAGCTTGAGGACATCTGTGTGTTGGGGAGAACAGACCCATCTTTGCACTCTGCCTCATGGCTATAAAGCAAAGCCTGCTGAAAGGAAGGGACAGAGGGGGTCAGGGCCTGAAGCCCGTGGGTGCTGAGGTCATGATCTGGCAGGAGTGACCCAGAACAGGGGACAGTCCTGCTCCTGCTACGAGACGCTGTCCCTGGTGTGCGGTTGGACTCTTTAGGAGGCAGAAAGTGGTGTGAGAAATGAACCAATTAATAAAGATAATAACTGTGCTCTGCCTCTTGCAGGCATGAGATAGCCCTGGGGAGGAGGCCTGTCCTGGCTCTTGAGGAGGAGCAGGAGGAGCAGGAGGAGCTGAGCCTTGCCCTCATCCATCTCGGCCATGCTGGGGCTGTGGCTGTAGGCTCGCTCTGTGTCTGGAGTCAGACCTGAGCCCCAGGAGGCTGAGGGATGCCCCATGTGAGCACAGGTGAGCTCGTGGGTCCTCGTATCCCACCCGATGCCTCCCTGCAGCCCAAGTGTCAGCGTGGCCACCCTGAAGCGTGGGGCCAAGCTGTGCTCAGGTCATTGAGTGAGGGCTCCTGCCCAGGAGCAGGAGAGACAGCCCCAAGGAAGGACGGAGACGCATCTGTGCCACTGCAAGCTGTGTGGATGGGTGTTGGCATGGGCAGGAGAAGCTCACGCTCCTTTTGGCATGGTCTATGGATGGGATAAGAGGGTCTGTGGTGGTTTGGGCACTTCTCTAAGCATGCATGGACCAAGTGGGTTCCTCGGTGTTGCTCTCACATTGACCAAGGAGCAATGTGAGGGTGGGAGGCTCAGCTGAGATGGCTTCAGGCCTTACTCTGACCCCCAGGGCAGCATGGGGACACCTCTCTCCCCCAGAAGATGTCCCTTACCTGGCTTCAGTGTCCTCAAGCATCCAGACTGCTCTTTTGTAGACTCTGAAGTGGTTCAGGTGCTCACAGGGCTGGGGAGCTACTTCCAGCCTGGCTGCTGGATACAGGGTCTTGGCATCCTTCTCTGCCAGGCTTCCTTCCTTGGCCAGCAAGGGGACCTGGCTCTCCAATCCAGAACACACAAGGGAGACCCCTTCTGCTCCTGAGACAGTGTTCTCCAGGGAGCATCACTTCTTCCCTGAAGATCAGGCTGTTTGCTACAGCATCCTCATTCCTAACCTCAGGTGCCCCATGTGAAGGCAGTGCAAGTGCGGATGGGCAAGGCTGAGTCCCTGTGACTGGGAGGTTGCTGAGGTCTTTTCAGTCCATAGTTTTGTTGTAGCTTGGCCTAAATGAAGCTGATTTGTGTGTCCAGCCTTATGAACCAAGGGAAGAGGTGTCCCAGTGTTTTCTTCATCCAGGAAGAAGGTGCCACCAGAAATAAGCAGGAATCTACTGGCGATCCACCCTCCCAGGGAAGGACAGATGCTCACTTCTCCCCTGTTAGAACCAGAGGATCAGCCAGGTTGGAAAAGCCCTTCAAGCTCATCCAGTCCAACCCTTACCCCAGCACTGCCAAGACCACCACTGACCCATGGCACTGAGGCCTCGTCTCCACTGTGTGTGAACACTCGCAGGGACATCCACAGTCACATCACAGCAGGGCTCAGACTGGACACCCCACTCCTGCTCTGCCCGGGTGGGAGCTGAGCTCAGCAGCCCTCTCGGGTGGATGATGCTCACCCCGTGCATCGGGACAGGCGTCCATCCCCTGGGATGGGCCAGCCCGTGACTCACTCTCTCCTCCCTGCACAGGGAGCTGGAGCAGGAAACTTGGGTGGTGCTCAAGTATTTGCTCATGGGGCACCACCTCATTCCAGGTGTGTCGGGGATGAGTGGGAGATTGTGTAACCTGCTGGGGAGGGGGCACCTCCGGAGCTCCCAGCCTGCTGCACGCTCAGCTCATGGCGAACCAGCCCTGGCTCCGTGCTGCTCCCATGCGCCCTGTTGTGCTGGGGGTTGGGGCTGCTGTTCACTTCCTCAGGCACTGCAGCTTACCCCAGGACAGGCATCCACGAGGCACAGATGGGATGTTTGATGGGGTATAAAAGACAGATTGCAGCAGACAGTGATGTTTTGATGATGGTAATGATGAATGCTCTGCTTGGGTTCTTTGGCTCCATGATCCCTGGAATTAGACCCTGTAGAAGAGGGCAGTAGTCCCCGCTTTGCTGACACGCTTTTTGCAGGCAGGGAAGTGAGACATGGCCAGGAGCTGCTGCCAACCCAAACCCAGAGGGAGCTGAGAGCTGCTGTGCTGCAGGCCCGAGCCTCCCTCTTGAGAAGTCCAACCCAAGGGAGGAGCTGGAGAAAAGGGAACAGGAGGATGTTGTGAGCGGGAGCGCTGCTCATCCGGTGTCACACAGGCTTGGCTGTGGTCACCATGGGCTGAACTGGCTTGAAGCACAAGCTCTAACTGTGGCATCCAAGTGCTTGGCTTGGGGTGACTGTAACACTCACTGCCACTTTACAGTCACTTGGGGCTGTAATAAATGAACATCCCAGCAACTGCTGTAGTCTTTGGTATGAGCCTTGGCATAGCTGGAGCCATGATGAGGAGCTGGAACAATGACAGAGCCGTTAAGGGAACCGCTTTCCTCTGTCCTCTGCTGGATTCAGGGGCTAGGAAGGAAACCGCGAGGCCGGAGGGCAGATGTGGGTGGCTCTGCTGCAGGACAGCACCTTCCTTCTGCACCAAAGAGATACCAACCAGCTCTGGAGAAGTGCCCCCCCCTTCAACTGACCCCTCGCAGTGCCCCATTGCTGCTGCTCAAACTGTTTCCCTCTTGTCTCAGCAGGAGCCGTGCTGAGCCTCTGCTGAACTTTGTCCCATGGGCAGTTTTCCAAGGGCTCATCCCTGGATGATGCGTCTGGTCCCACATCCTGGCAGTGCTGCGCTCTCCCTGCCTGGAGGGCACTGTCCTCAGGGGGACATTAGGACAAAGGTGGCACCAAGGCCTGTCCGCAGGGAGCTTTGGGAACCATCCCGTGCCTTGCTGCGGTCTCTGGATCCAGCAGAGCTCTCGGTGCCCATTCACAATGGTGGAGATGGAGTGAGGGCTGTGATGGTGCCCATCGGTTGTGTGGTGGCACTGAGGTGATAGACAATAGGGAATGGTCTGATGGGGACCTTCAGTGAATCTTCGCTGGTGGCTGTGTTCTGGGCTTGGGCAATTTGTCCCCAGGCCCTGAAAGCAGCAGGACTGCAGCAGCTACACAGTGCCCAGAGGGATTCTTGTCTGTGTTGCAAGTCCTTCTCCACTGCAGCCCAGTCCTGGGGTGGCACTGGGCTCTCCAGCATCTCAATGGGCTGAGCCGCAGGGCACTGGGCATGAAACAAGACCTCAGGATGGCAGCTCTGGGTCAGGCTGAAGGGACATCTCACCCACCTCTGCCAGCAGCCAAGGGCAGGCACGCAGGGAAGTGCCTCCAAACAGGGCAAGCATGTTGTGCTGCCTCTGCAGGGTGCTCTCCTGGCCTCCAGCTGTCTGTGGCTTCAGGTCTTCCCCACCCAGATTTGGTCTTGGTGTATTTGGGAGCCCTACAGCAGATTCCTTTTCTCTTCCCCCCTCAATGCTTTTTGAATCCACTCAAACTTTTGAGCACCTGCAGTGCCCTGCAGCAAGCAGTTGTGCAGATGAGCGGCGTGGTGCACATAAAGCCACCCTCTGCTTGCTCTGAGCACACCACCTTGTACCTTCACTTGGCTGATGGCAGCAGCCAGGCATCCACCACCCCTAGACACCTTGGCCACGCTTAGACTCTTTCTTTGGAGACCAGGAAGGCACAGGGAGAAGACCTGAAGAACTATCCCCATGTCAGGTGCTGGGTGGTGATGAAGAGGGTGAGAATTGCCGTCGCCCACCCGTTGCTTTGCTGCTCCCTCTCTCAGGTCCTCAACCAACGAGCTGGCTGTGCTCATCTCCCGCATGCAGACAAATGCTGACCAGGTGGAGAGGGACATCCTGGAGACGCAGTCCAGGCTCCGGCAGGTGAGCTGTGTGGAGGGTGGTGGGAAGGGGAAAGGCTTTGCAGTGGCTAGGACAACAGGTCAGGTGTCTGCTCTGTGTGCATCACCTTGCTGGTGCAGGTTTGGGGGCTGACTCGAGGCTGGGGAGGAACAGAGCACCCTGCAGAACCTCCCCACCCCTGCGGCTGCATACCAGGGCCTCCCAAATTCCAACCTCAGTGCTTTCTGCCTGGTGCCTCATGCTTCCCACAGCCAAGGCTGTCTCACCCACAGCAGCAACAGCCCTGTGCCTCCCAGCAACCCCAGAGGCAGGCAGCCAGCCTGACCCACACTGGGCCCTGGGTGGAAGAGGCGCTGAAGCAGACAGCTTGGCTGCACCCTTGCATCTCTATGGGGTTGCTCTGGGGTCAGTGTGTTGAGAATCCAGGCCCTGTGTGTTGACCAAGGGAAATGTTGTGAGGTCTGCGTGGTCCAACCAGGCTTTCTCCTGTCTCTCCTGGTCTCCAGGATGCCAGCAATCACCAGAAGAACAAGGCTTTTGAGTTCCAGCCAGAGAATGCCAGGAATCTGAAGGAAGCAGAGACCCTGCTGAAGGACCTCTTCCTGGATGTGGACCGTGCCAAGCGGCTGAAACACCCTCAAGCTACTGAGATAGAGAAGGAGTGAGTACAAGTGGGCAGGACTGGGGGCATCAAGCAATTGGGAACCCCTCTAAGACCTAGAATGAGCTCCAGTCATTGCCATGAGAGGTTGAGTTTCACCCTTCCTCCCATAGGCTTTATCCTTAAAATCAGGGATTTTGCCAATATATTGTAAAGAGAGGGGAGTGTAGGGTGGCTTCCAAAGTGATCACCCAACAGTGCCTGCTCTTATAGGGAGCTCTTATGACAGGCACCAGAAAAATGCAGAGCTAAACCATGGCCCTGCTCCCATGCAAATCCCCTTTTCCTCTGCTTTTCCTAAAATGAATGCCTTTTGTTCAGGCAAGCGCAGAGGTGGTGGCTGGAATGGGAGAAGAGCTTCAGTTGGCCTTTGGTGCTTTGCTCCCCTTCTCTCTCCAGCCCTTCTAGGTGGAAGTCAGGAGGGAAGAGCTGTTTCCCAGTGGGGAAGGGACAGCCTTGATCTCCCTGCAGCTGCCTTTCCCCTGGGTGGTGATTTCTGAGACACCCCTGGAGACGGAGAGCACCAGGACAAGAGCCTCCACTGCTGAAGGAGCCCAGTGTCACAAAGGGACAGCAAAGGGTCTTGCGAGTGAAATCGGGGCTCCACAAACCCCACTTTGGTTCTCCCCTTTCCAAACTGACCCTGGGACGTGTTCCTTTTCTATTGGCAGCATCCAGCAGCTCCATGATCGTGTGACACAGCTCTGTGCAGAGTACCGGGCCCTCTATGAACAACTGAACATCCCTGATGTGGGGCCCAGGATAGACTGGGCCAACATTCTGGACCAAAAGATGGTAACAGCTGCTGGTTTTAGATGCATCTCCCAACTCCTACAAGGCCAGATAATGTCTGCTATTGCCTATAGGGCTCTGCCAGCCATCGTGTGCTCAGCAGCATGCTGAGACATTTTGGGGGGTGGAAGTAGCTCAACTGCTCTGGGTAGGAGAAGGATTCTCTTCCCACCTCTTAAACCCCTCTGGAGCATCTTCTTGATTCATTTCTTCATATTAAGAGCTGCTGGAGGGGGATCAGGTAGAGGTGCCCTCATGTGGGATGAAAGGATAGAGAAGGTGATGTCTTCAGGCGCTTTACAGCCCTGAATCCTAGGGTTTCATGCTGCAGTCTCAGGTATGTGGGGTGCCCAGTTTGCAATCAACTTGGATTCCCTTGAAAGCTGGATGGTAACTATGTGCATCCAATGCAGCCACCACAGGCTGGCTGGTTCAGCTTAGGTTTGTACACCAGGGTTATATGTCCTGGTTACCTTTGCCCTGCACATGGCTGGGGAAATGGAAACCTACAACAACCACGGTAAACCAGATCCCTTCCCTTCCTCCTGGACTGCTGA
The DNA here is from genome assembly GCA_009867235.2 of Psittacus erithacus. Lineage (NCBI taxonomy): Eukaryota > Metazoa > Chordata > Aves > Psittaciformes > Psittacidae > Psittacus > Psittacus erithacus. The sequence goes on from WYDI02031666.1 coordinate 12,703, forward strand.
CAAATCCCAGAGCTTTTCATTCCCTGCCAGCACTCACTGGGTTTTTGCCTGAAACGAAAGTCTCCGCTTTAATCCCTGCCTCAACTCCTTTTGCACAGAAACAAGTGAATGCAGGGCAGTATGGCCCCGGCATGTCAGAGCTGGAAAAGCAAATAGCTGAGCACAACATCCTCCAGAAGGAGATTGAAGCCTATGGCCTCCAGATCAAGAACCTCCATTGTGGGGTAAGGCGCCCTCCATCCCCTCCTTGTTCCTGTTGGCTTTGCTTGGGACCCTGCAGGCTCTGCTCATCTGCTCCTCTGCATGGTGAATATCCACCCCTGCTCTTCAGAGAGCATGGGGAGACCTGAGCTTGGACAGACCAAACCATGCAGGGGCCAGGGAGGTGGTTCCTGAATGGTTTCTAAAGCACTTTCCCTAAATCAGCTCATCAGCATCTACCACGTGTTTTGGTAACAGCTTTTTTCTCTCTTTTTTTCCTTGATCTTGGCCGTGTCGTAACCCAGGATGTGGCAGATTTAAAAAGCCAGCACAAGGACTTGCTGGTAAGCTTCCAGCGGTTTTCTGGACAGATGATGGGGTCACACAGCAGAGAAACACCATCCCTGATGGGCAGGGAATGCCCGGCTCAGGGCAGGAGCTACCTCTGGTTGTGTCCCTCACCTTGTTGCCCTATCTGCTCCCCACCTAGAGTGTGAATTGAGAGCACGCTTGCTGCCCTCAGGGCAGTGCTCTGGGTGAGATCCCTGTGTCTCCTCCTCATGGATTGTTGGTCTGGAGTTGCCTGTGTGTCCATGAGCGCAGGGTTATGGATGCAGCAGCAGGAAACCCTGTCCCAGCCCACACTATTCCAAATCAGGATTGCAAATGTTGAGGCTTGCAGTGATCCCTAACAAGGGCTCCAGAGAGGAAATGAGCAGCGGGAACAAAGGAGGTGGTTGGGAAGAAGGTCCTGAGTTTAGCCAGCTGGGCCTGGAAAGGTTAATGCTGGAGAATGGCATCTGTGAGAAATAGAGCAGAGCGGGGCCAGCCCTCAGCCTGCCCCAGGCACCAGCCCACACCTGAGATTCTGGTTAGACAAACACAGCCTGTCTGTGAAGGAGGGAAAAGGGATTGGCAGCCCCATCAGATAAGAGCAAGCGGTGGCAGAGATGTCTCACCAAGGTCTCTGGGAATCTCCTAGGGGATGCGCGGGATCCTGGGGAGGAGGAGCGGAAGGGGTTCCTCAGCCTGAGCACCAACGCTGTCTCTCCCCTATGTGCATGGGCAGAAAGCCTCCATCTGGCGAGGGCAGAACCTGGGCAGCCTCTACCACCACCTCCAGGGCTGCACCAAGGAGCTGGGCTACCTGACGGACCAGCAGACCAGGATCCTGAAGCAGGACTGGAGTGACCAAATGATGGATGTCCAGAGCGTGCGTCAGGAGTATGAGGTGGGCTCCTGGGGCTGGCAGCGTGTCCTGGCTGCTGGGGGCTGGCCAAGCCCAGCATCCAAGACTGGATCCCAACCTCCTGGACATGCACCACCAGCCCTGAGCCTGGTGCTTTTCCCAGGCACAGAAACAGAGGTGGAAGAGATGCTCTGGATCCACACTGGAGTTAAGGATGAGCCACTCTGAGCATCCCCTGAGCTGGCATGTGGGATCACACATTAGAGAGCTGTTGGTGAGGGAAAGGCCCAGCATCATGTCAACCTCCCTGTCCAAAGTACAGCACCCAGTGACAGCTATATGCTGAGACCCGGAAAAGGGGAGGGATAATTGCTTGGGAAAACGCTCTCTGGATGAATGCTCTGATGCTCTCTGAGACCCAAGCGTGTGTAATTTGTTGTAGCCTTGCTTAGCCTCTTTGTTTAAAAACAAACCAATAAGGATGTGTATGCTTTGATGTCCCAGGAGACCGCTCTGTGCTCCCTGCATGCTCCCATGGTCATGAAATTTCTCTTCCCCTTCAGGATTTCAAGTGCAAGGAGCTGCTCAGGCAGGAGGAGTTTGTGAACAATCTGCAGGACGATGGGGACAGGATGATTGAGCTAAAGCACCCAGCTGTCAAACCTATCCAGGTAAGGAAAAGGGTCCTCCCAAACCCGTAAGAGAATGAGCGTCTGCACTGAGAGCCAGGAAGTGAGTTGGAGACCTCTTCTGCAGAGCTGCTTGTTACTCTTTCTTTCCAAGCTGCCACAGACAGACACCATCTGTCTGCCTGCTCCAGCCCTATGGGAAGCTGAGGGCAGCACAGGGTCTTCACCCCTCCAGAAGTCTCCAGGAGACAGTGGCTATCATTAGTGTGCTGGCACCAGCTCTTGCTCTGGTGCTCAGGCACGTGGTTGATGCAGCCACATTCCTGCTGCTGTGAAGCTCCAGCTATGACATGGCACAACCTCTCCCAAGCTAAACCAGCTCCAGATCTCCATTTGCAAGCCCACAGCCACAGTGGGAACCTGAGGTGGGCTCAGAGCTGAGACCCCTTGGGAAATGGTGGCTGTTATGATGAGCCAGGTCCTGTTGAGCAGTGTCCTTGCTCAGCTCAGCATCAGGCAATACCTGGGCATAGCTTTGTCTCTGCTCAACAGCAGCCTTCACTCTTGCTCTGATCTCTGGGACCAGTGGTGGGGGAGGTAGGACCATAGGACCAGCTGGACCCTACCGCGTCCTGCTCTGTCCCACCTCAGGCTCACCAGGAAGCCTTGAAGAATGAGTGGCAGAATTTCCTGAACCTCTGCATTTGCCAGGAGAGTCAACTGAAAAACGTGGAGAGCTACAAGAAGGTAAAAAGCAAAGAAGAGCAAGGGCCGGGGGGCTGCAGGGTCAGGTCTGAGTGGACAAGTTGGGAAGAGGGACAGCAAAGGGATGAGGATGGGAGCTCCTTTGCTTGCATCTAGTGAGGGTTTGTTGAGGAAACACCCCTCCAAACCAGTCCTTTAGTGCTGCAGTGAAGGATGGCTCCCACCTCATCAATTCAACCCTCTTGTGTTGGTGTGCTGGCTTGGAGAAGAGGGGCAGGGAGGGTTTGCTCATCACTGTTACCACTCCAGGGTGGTCTGTAGGGTCTTGTGAGCCCCAGACAGGCTGCAGGAGACGTGCTGGGAAATAAGACACACAACAGGACTTGGAGATAGCAATGTCCTCCCACCCCTGACCATTTCCCTACCCACACCTCCAGTTCCAGGATGATGCTGAGGCTATGAGCCGCTCCCTGAAGAAGATGAACTCTGACCTGGACACCAAATACAGCAGGTTTAACAAGGACAGCCCTGGGGTGGTGTCAGACCTGCTGCTTCAGCTGGAGGTGAGGTCTTCAGGGCTGGTGGCACTCACCAGACCTAAGGGGCAGTCCAAATGTCACATTCTTCCCAGGAAATAACAGTGGGGAAGGGGAAGAGGTGGATGAACAACCCTACTGAACCTAGTGGGACAGTTCATCCCAGCTCATTCCCAGATGAGGGGGAAGCCCATGGCAATACTGTGCTCTGGGTGCCAAGTCCCTGTAGCCCCCAAAGGTCTGCCCTGCTCATGCTGCGGGGCAGTGCCACCGTGGGAAGGCACTGGGCCTCGTCAGTGACACAGCCTGGCCCCAGGTCACCATCAGAGTGCAGAAGTGCAGGGAGGAGCTGCACGTTGTCCTAACTGAGACACTTGGATTAGAGGGCCTGCAGAGAGCGTGAGCCGCTGGCACCCAAACAGCAGGGAAAGGTCCTCCCATCAGCAATGTCATGAGCCAAGGGCAAGGGGGAAATGAAAGAAATCTGACCTCAGGGTGAGATACAGATGGGAGAGGAATATTTGCCTGGGAGAGAGGGAGGGGGCACGTTCAACACGGTGTCTTCCCATGCATGCAACACATTTTGCTCTGGTGCTGGGATCTCTGTACCTTTGACACTGCAATGCAGCCACCTCTTGGCAGGCCTCTGTTCCATTTCCGAGAGGACAAACTTCTCTGGGATATTGAAAATGACAGAGTGCAATCACCTAAGGTTAACTCAGGCTCTGCCTTCAAGGGCAGATCTGCTGTGAGAGAAGGGAACAGAGAAGAGTGTTGATAATGAAAAGGGGAAGAAAGGACATGGAGGGGTCAAGAATGGAGAAATTCCTGATTCCACCTCAGCAGTGATCATACAGGGATGGACAACTGGCCCCAGCGTCCCCACTATAGTGTGACCCTCCGCTTCCTTCTCATCCAAGCCTGGTCACAACCACTGTCTTCCCTGTTTTGTCTAGAATGAGGAGAAAGCAGTGAAGCAGGTGGAGAAGAGCATCACAGACCTGAAGAGAAGGAGCAAAGAAATCAGCCCACTGAAACTACGCAGGATGCATCCATCTCAGACCCTCACCTTGGACACCCTCTGTGACTGGGATGCTGGGGAGGTGAGGGCTTGACTGGCAGTACCCTCAGAAAGAGGCAAGATTGCTCCAGATCTTGGCTCTGTGATGGGAGAAGCCAGCCTGGTGCCAGAGAGCCAAGTCTCTCACTGGGTTTTGTGTCTTTGTCCCAGGTGCAGCTGGCCAGAGGTGACAAGTACACACTGAAGGACAACAGCAACCCGGAGATGTGGGTGGTGCAGAGCAGCACTGGTGTGGTCCAGGAGGCACCTTCTGCTTGCTTCTCCATCCCTCCACCAGACCCCGAGTCCATAGACAAGGTCAATAGGTGAGTCTGCAGTGAAGAGCCTGGCCCAGAGGGATGTCCAGACTTGCACTTAGGTTGTAGTCAGCCTGGTTGCCTCATCTGCAGAGAAATAGCAGCTGGGAACAGACCTTGCACTGCCTAGTATGAAATCCCTTCTGGAGAGGGGTTGCTCCCTGCACCCAGCTATCATCCAGGTCCCTGCCATTCCTCGATAGCTCTGCATGCTACACAGACCTTGCTGTCGAGTTTTCTGGCAGCTAGGCTTGATTTCTTCACCCAAACATGTGACTTGCATAGGTTTGACTAAATTCATTGCAGAATCAGTCTGGAGCTTGGAACTTGCCAAACAGGACAAGTTATCTGTGGAATCTCCTCTCAGCCAGCCCCAGACGGAAACTGAGAAGTGTTCCTTGAACCACCGTGTGCTCCACTGCCTGGGTGCCCAGTCAGCTCCTGTGGTTCCCACAGGATGGGGTGATGGTGCAGGGAGCCCTGGCATTACCTTTATAATCATGTCCCCAGGTGCTGGGACAAATCAGTGCTGCTTATGTCTTCAGGAAGAGCCCACAGCCTGGATCCAGGGCTTCTTGGGCATGCCCGTGATGGGAGCGTGGGTCCCCAGTCACCCGAGCTTGATTAGTTCATTGTGCTGCTCTTTCTGAGTGCAAACTCCTCTTCACACATCCTGGATTGCTGAATCCTTTGGATTTATGGGTTTCATGTGTGTTTTAAAATAGAAAAGGAAAAGTTTGCCACATCCTCCTGGATAACAGCTCTATAGGTATTGCCTGGAAAACTCTCACCCTATTCAGGCCATGTCTGACAGCTTGTTTCATTTCCCAGTGTTTGCTTCCCTTCCTACACACACAATGTTTCTCTCTGTTGCATTTCCCAGCCTGTTTCACCACCCAGTCCCTCTGCATGGAGCTATGTCTTGCTCCTGCAGAAAGACAGCCCCCTTCTGACAGCACCCAGCAAGCTGGGACATGGTGGTTTTAGAGCACAGTGCAGACAGAGCAATGCAGAGCAGGGATGTGAACTACTCTGGTCCTTCATATTGCTTACAAGAAACCTGGAGAGGGGCTTTGGACAAGGGGTTGTAGGGACAGGACAAGGGGGAATGGCTTTAACCTGCCAGAGGGGAGACTGAGATGAGCTC
>WYDI02031667.1:2831-27401 GCA_009867235.2 Psittacus erithacus
TACCTTAGTTAATAGACTGTTCTTATCTCAACCTGTGGGAGTTGTATTCTTTTGATTCTCTTCCCCATCCCTCCGGGGCTGCTTGCCCACCTGGAGACTCAGCAGCTCTGCCTGTATGCATGAGGCTGAGTGACTGCAAGAGCAGCAGCGGCACCATTACAGCACTGCCTCCAAGGCAAGGAGGCTCATGTTATGTAGGCTTTATGTGAAGACCCTCAAGTACTGGGTATGTGGGGTGGACTTCATCCTCATTACACCCCAGCTGAAATGCCTTTCTATGCTGCTATGCAAGGGTCTCCAGTAAAACCTCAGCCATATTTAAATGCCATTGTTTAAGCATTGGGTGTGTTGACTCATTGTTGGTGAGGGTCATTGGAAACATACGAGCATAGGGGAAGAAAAGCTAGATCCTAAGCTAGCCTTTAAAAAAAAAAAAAACAACCCTAAAAAGTAAGTGGTACCTTAGATGTGCTGCTTTGTTTGGTACTGCGTGCTGTACCACAGGGCTCCCCAAAACAGTGGTGATTTTGGAACCACAAAAACTGAGACTAAAGATTGCTCGCAACTCAAGATCACTGGGAAAATGCAAGACCTCTTTCCCCACTAGCAGGGAAACCTTATTTTCACTTCCTGAACTTTTTCTGCCAGTATGTTTCAGCAAACATCTGTTCATGCAGGAGTATCTTGTGCACTATGCACTAGATACAAGGAATGAGAATGCATTCTTTTCTTAGACATGTTCAAAATAAGTTTTGAATTCCATTAATATTTCCTCTCTCCTGGTTTGTTTTTTTTTTTTTTGGTAAAAAACCCTATTTAGATCAGGATCAAAGGGACAGTTATTGCTCTCTGTAGAAAAGCAGATTCTCTTTTACGCTTGGAAATTACTAAATGCAGCACAGAAAACTCATACGCCATCTTCCCTGCTTTACTTAACAGAAATAATGTTTCAGCTGGAGTACCTTGTGTAGCACTGGGCGCGCATTCCTGGAGAGATGTAGACCAGCTGGAGTGAATCCAGAAGGGAACCGCAGGAAGGATCAGAGGGCTGGAAATCACGACCTACCCGGAAGACTGACAGCACTGGGGCTACTTTGCTTAAAAGAAAGAAGATTAAGGATGGGGGAAGGGAGGATGATAATATTCCTCAAATATGCAAAAGACTGCTGCTGAGAGATGAGGGAAAACATCATCTCCCTGGTAGAAAGCAAAAGAAATAATGGATTCAAATTACAGCAAAGATAACTTCAGTTAGGCATTGTGAAATAGCTTTCTAACAGAAAGAAAAACGAAGCACTGGACAAGATTGCCTGACGAGACACGTTATAGACCCCACTGTGAATCTTTAAAACCAAATTAAGCAACTCTTCCTTACGGCAAAGGGAAGGAACAGATGACCTTGGAGTTAAAGGGACTATTATGGCATTTTAGAGGAAAGTAATTCGCCTGGAAATTCTGGTAAAGAGGCAAGTTAGAAGAAGAAGAATAAAGTTTTTATCAGTACTTTTTTACACCTTGTAAACTTTTCCAGTCATGCTTTCAAGCCTCCTAAGATCTGGCATGTCAATTTTTAAACATTAGAAGGTGACACAAAAATTACAAAATGTAAAAGGGGGTTGTTTCAGGGTTTCATTGCTGGGCTGCAAGTGGCAGCAGGGAGCCACTGACTTACCCAGGAGCACTTGGAGCAATATTGCTCTCTGGAAAGATCATCTCTCCAGATCATTCAAGTGAGGAAGGCAGATTTCCCTCCTGTGTTCTTCAGGGGGCCTGGTGCTGCCAAAGGTGGTTCAGAAAGTATTACTGAGGCAGTCCAGGAAGGAGAATTACACCTGCTCTAAAAGGTGGCTGGGCTGGATACATAAGAGGATGGAAATGGAAAGAGACTATAAGAAGATTGCCAAATTAGCCAGTGCAGTTAAAAACATACTGGCAAGCTTCCTTCCCTGCCTCTCTGCTGCGACCTCTCAGTCATTCTTGGTACAACCCTTGTAATGCTTTGCCAAATAGGATTACAGTCTGGCAGAGGGAGAATTTACACATTCCATAGGACTGGATGAAACAGCAATTGGTAAGGACATGCCACAATATTAACTGGAAAAAAATCCATACATAGTAGGGGCAGGGGAAGTGGCTGGGTGGGGAAAAGGAGAGTTACATCCCCTGTTTGGGTGGATTTAAGCCTGAACAACTTTTGCCTATGTGCAGGGAGTCCTTTAGCAAGCCTTGTGCTTGTTAGAATTTAATTGCTTGCTGACCGTGCTGCTGGCTAATGGGTGCAAATAGAGATGATCCCTCATTAATGCAGAAGCTTACATGAGACCAGCTCCAAAGAATAGTTTCAACAGTGTCTAAATACTCTCTGGTCTAAGTTTCCTTACACCAGAATGCCATTTTAGTAACATATTTGGCAGAAAAAAAATTGTCAGGAAGTCTGACTGGGAACTGCCTCCTCATATTTTTAAAAGTAGGTCTCTGAGTTTGTCTTAGAGGGTATTTGTGGCCTGGAACTGTGTGGAAATGCATTTGGAGACACATCACCAGTCAAGAGGCCAGAGGGCCAACAACCACTATTAATTGCCTTGCAGCTAGGCAGGAGCCGAAACACTGTCCTTCAGTCTCAACCATTCAGAGAAAGCATAGCACAGCTGTAAGCAGCTGTAAAGAGCTGTCAGGGATGGAGACAGCTACACCTGCCTTTTGCTTTTTGCCTTGCATGTTAAGAAAAAAAAAGGAAATGAAAAAATCAGCTTGCAGGTAGCTACACACAGATTACTTCTCTTCCTCTTCTGAAGCCCAGGACACCAGTCTTCTTTTGCGCAAGTAGCAAGCTGCATGTTAAGACACCCTGTGATTATAAACTCACCTCAGGAAAATTACTGAGGGTCAAAAATTTGGGGACTCGCGGGATAATCTGATTGGCAGGACAATTAGGCATAGGCTGTGTGCTCTCATTTCTGCTGGAAACAGGAAACGTGGTGTAATTACAGCTCCTGTCTCTGGCTTGTGTGGTGCCAGAGGTCAGATGAGGTGATCAGGATACTCCCTCTGGTTGTAAAAATCTATTAACCTTGCTTTGCACTGCATGTGGCTCAGGCACGCAGAAATTCAATACCTGTCCACCATCTGAAAGCTTTCTTGACAAGGAGGAAGAAGCAAAAGCACCGAGGTGAGCAGGGCTTCTCTCCAATTTTTCCATTGAAATAGCTGGAGAGAAGCTGCCAGGTGAAGGGTTCAGCTTCAAGGCATGGCTGGGTTTTGGAGGCTCTGCAATAGGCATACTTGAGCCGGGAGGCTGGGAAGAGCAGCTCCAAAGCTGGGGTGCACTGCAGAGCTGCTCAGCAATTGATGGACAACCCTGGGAGAGGCAGGCCGCAGGGATTCTCACACTCATCAAGGGTGCTGCTTTCATTACTTAAAGGGAATGGAGGAGGAAAATCTGGTGGAGACATGGTACCCTTTCTTATAAAATGAAGGCTCTTGAGCACAGGAAATTAGGTTGCCCCAGAAAAAGGCCAGAAAGTCACCACACTCCAGAGACTGTCATCTTTATTTTTGCACATATAGGGCAGGAGGATTTTTTGAGTGAGTATCCTACTGATTTATCAGCTTTCTTAGGGCATAGTTTTTGGAGAAAGGGGCTAGTGACAGTTTCTAGTTAATTCGGTAATCTGCCTTACTGAGTGGGGTATTCATAGGCTTTAAGTCAGGTATCTAAATGTAAAAATGTCCAAGCTTGAGCCAGCCAGACTTTTACTCCTGTTGTAATCGGTAGGAAAAACAGAAGAGATGGCAAAGCAGATGAGACTACTCACCCTCTGGAGATGTCTATTTCTCTACATCATCTACACAAGCAGTCTTGGGTGACCACTTTAGGCTTCAACACCTGACTTACAGGAGCCCAAAGTTAGGTGAGATTCCCAGCGACCCTCAGAGTAAAAACAGCAATGCTTTTCACAGATTAAAACCAGTAAACCGTATTAAAGAGAAAAAAAGCCACCTGATAATCAATCATTAGCTTAATTAGCTCCAAGCTATGAAGCAGACAGTTCCAACTGGAGGCCCAATCCAGCTTGTGGGCTGATTCCATCTGGTTTAGTTCTACTGCTGTGGCTGTGTGGTGGGATGGCAGGCAATGAGGAGCAGCTGTTAGCACCCTGGGTGAAGTCCAGTGGTTCCTCGTGCCTCCTACCATGCTTGTGCACAGCCAAACCCTCCATCCGGGGAGGTGCTGTGTCCACATGGCTCTCAAGGGGAGTTTCCAAATGGGCATCTGGGCTGCAGGAACACAAAACAAAGCTTGGACCACCCTGGGAATTAAGTCATTCTTCTTGGCCAAAAAGAGAAGTAAGAAAGTAAACATCTTGAAGCTTGTATTGCATAGCCCTGCTTTCAAAAACCCAAACTAAGTGCCTGGATGTGTAGCCCGTGCTGAGAGGAAGTGTTTATGCAATCAGGGTTCTTGCAATTCCTTATTCCCTTTGGAGGAATTTTCACAAAGAAAATAGGACTTTGTGTTTTCTGACATTTGCTTTAACTAAAAGGCATTGTGAAGACTTTTACAGAATACCAATTAGACTCACAGGTTAGCAAGCAAGAGCTATGTACTTCATGTTGGCTGAGGTCACTGCACAGCAGAAGAAAAAAATTAGTGCTATTCACAAACAGCCTATCCCAGAGCTGCAAATCTGATTTCTCCACTTTAGCCAGATGAGGGTTGTTAGCAGAAGCAGTGTCTTTCCTTACATCAGCCGATCCTGTTAGGAAAGAGCAGATTAGCTGTTGCGCTGTGATTAAGGTCTGAAACAGAACCTGGCAACCACAAGAAGGGCTTCTGCTCCCAGGGGCTCATCTGGGCTTCTCTTTCAACTACATTAGCCAGTCTAGGAAGAAATATCACCTCACTATGAATCATTACTTACTTCTTTTACAGTCATAGCTACTGCAACGTTACTTTTAATTCCTATTTCTATTCAACAATTGTATGGCTCAGGTCCCTCTTAAAATATCCTCATTATGTTCAGCGCTTTTGTGTTTGTAAACAGGTTTTTCTGTTAAAGTTTTACAGATGCTGCCTGTTAACTCTAGGGCTGCTGGTGCCATGGCATAGGTTGGGCTCTCAGGTCACCAGGGAAAGCCCAGATGCTGGGCTCAGGGAGAGCTGGGCACTGCAACAGATACTGGTATAGCCGACAGGCAATGTTTTACAATGGCAAAGCAGTCCCAAAGAAACCTTTCCCCATAGTCATCTGCCTTGAGAAATCTGTAGAGCAAAGTATACCCTGTGTGCTGAAGCTCCTTTCCTCCATGGCTACCACACAGCAAATACACCTGCCTGGTTTATTGACACTCAGCACAAAGCAGGAGGACATGAGGGATTCCCTGAGGCAGAGCCAAGACTCGCTGAGAGACAGGCATCACCACTCTGAGCCAAAAGAGAGAGAGACCATTCTGTAATGTTCCTGTTCCTGCCTGTATCCAGCTTTTCCATCACCTAACAACTGCAAAGGCCACCCCTTTCTGGCCAAATGCAAGGTTAGTCCTCTGGAACAGGAGCCTTGCTTGGGCCACCAAGTTTTATAGTGTCAGGATGGGAGGAGAGAAATAAGAGAATAGTGGACTGTTCTCATTTCCTGTGAAGCACAGCTGGAGTTCACTCATGAACAGCCCCAGAGGCATGTCCTCCTGGTGTCTTATGACTATTTTCAGGGTGGGACAGAGAAAACATGAATGAGAAGGAGCATGTTGTAATGTTATAACACATCTTCCCAGTGGTGTGGAGGATGAAAAACCTACTTTTCAAATGGCAGTAATGTGCAGTGTTTAACAAAAATACGTGAGGTAAAGCCAAGGTACATTGGAACTATTAACTCTTATTTTTTATTTGTGTTATTTCTAATTCAGCAGACAATTACTTGCTCTCTCTCACTGGTACGAAACAAAGGGAATATCTCTAGTAGTGATACATCCATACAGAACAGAATTTAGCCACCTACACAGCTTTGATCAGAACATCTTTCAGTGCTCATAAGAGGAATTTATCCAAGTAACAGCTTTCAAATTGACCATACTAGTGCTTCTAAGATCTCTATCATTTCTTGGCATTTGTCTCCATCTGTCACATTAACATTCCTCTGATTTGTCTCTTCTAAATGCCAGCTAACCAGGGTCAGAAACAGCACAGTGTGGAGAGGAGAGCCTTGAGGTAGTGCAGCTTTTTCCTCATTGCTCAGTTTGGCGCACTTGCATTGGGCAATGCTTATGTGGCAGCTGAGACTGAAGCCCCTGAGAGTTCCCCAATTAATCTCTTATTAACAGAACAGTGTTGAACACTGTCTTTTGAACAGAATAATGAAACATGTCAATTCTTCTTGATGGGTGTAGTCTTCTCACAGCTGACCTAAGTCCAAGTCCTAGTCCTCTAACTTCTCACCATTGTGTATCATCACTCTCTTTAACATTCCTATTGCTTTGCACTGTAATCATGTAGGCAATGTCTGTGCTGCAAACAAAAGAGGATTAGGTACCAATATCTGGCCCTAAATCCAAGTGGCTCATTTGGTACAGCTCCTATATAAATATACATAAATATGCACGATGAAATTCTACTTCCCTTTAGTTCACACGAGCTGAAGGAGAATGGGTGGCTGCTGTCTTTTCTAAATTTTAGTCCACGTGGTCTTTAGGCTAAATAAATTAAAGAAATAGTTGCTCTACTCAGGTTGATATGAGGTATGGCATACAGACGTAGCATATAGTAACAACCTTCTCATTGAACTTATTAAAAGAACAGCTTGCAATGCTAGGAAGAGTTCATTGTCAATTAATTACAGTGCTGTCTCAAAGCAATATTTGGAAAGTACATACAGCACATGCACGTGCATGCACACACCACCTGATTCATGACCTCCTCTTTCTCAAGTTCTCCGGGCACTCCATGTAAAGCGAGATCCTTATTTCTTTAAATAACTCATTTCTTCCTCTTTCAATGAACTTACTCATGCTCTTTGAACTTCAAGGTAGAAAAATCAAAGGCAGTCACTGTGTCTCTTAGGAGTTCTTGACCTACTTTGTACTGATCAGTTCTCATCTCCTACAGAAATGTGGAAACTGTGTCAGAAGGATTTACACAATAAGCTGTCAAGAATGTTTCTTCTTTTAACTTTACACATTTCAAAGAAACTATCCTGAGAGGAATACGCACAAACTTTAGGTACAATTGTAGGGAGCGTGTCTGTGCGAACAGATAATGTAAAAGATACCTTTGTGGGCTCAGGAGGCTACTTGAGTGAATTGTCAAATGTAATTCAGAAAAGTGTCTCTGAATTCTGTCGTGTTGGCAGTAAAATCAGAACTATTGCAGACTGATTTTGTTGGCAGAAAAAGGAGAAACTTGAAAACTTGGGGGAGGAGGGGAAGAGAAGAATATTTTCCCACCTGAAGAAAAGATGCCACTAATCAGTCATCGCTCAGTAGCATGAGGTAAAGGCTCATAATTAAAAACAATAATGCATTCTGAACATAGGACTTCATTTGGCAAATAACCGGAGGCCTGGTTAGGCACTATTTAGACCACCTCTCAACCTGGCAAATGCCCATTAAATCAGCAATTCAGGATGCTGCTGTGAGAGACCAGGACAAATTAGGTTTCTTTAAGAGATAGTCTTTGAATTCTCTCCAAAATAACAAAGAAAACCTAGCCACCTATATAGCCTTGCTCTGTTCCCCCTCTTTCCACTCCTTCCTGGGACCTCCTTACTTCCTTCCCCCAGGCAGGCTCTGAGGACCATATCTAGGAAGCAACAGATAGTCAATGACAGTTTACAGCTTAGGCCTGATGAATAAACAACCTCCTGAAGAAGTGGCATCTTACAAGAATAAGAAAGAGTTTTGGTCATTGTCATCAGGGGCTTTGCTCAGTGTGACTACGGGTCAGTCTCATGGTTATCACTGGTCACCCAGACACAAGTAAGTCACATCAGGCATTGCTGGTCTTTCCTGTAAGTCTTGTATGGCTCTGCGCTAAAACAACCAACATGTTGTGCATTTGTTGCTTGGAAATGCCCTTGTTTCTGGTAGCAAACATTTCTCTACATGGGTAGCAGTGCTAAGTAAGTGTGTTGAATACTGCCATTAAAACACTATCAGCTTTTTTGAATACAGAGAGTTTAATTTTTGACATGTTCATTAAGAGGTTCAGTGTCTTTTGGTGCCAGTGTCTGTGGTTGTCTGTGTATATGTATATATGCATGTGTGTGTGTATATATGCGCTGCTTTTTCACAAGCCTTTACTGTGAAAAGTACACCCTGTATCTCTACATTCCACTGAAATATTTTGTGGGGACAAAAGCAAGGCAAACCTACATCATTACTGTAATCCATCCAGTACTTTTCCATTGAGCACTGCCAGAAAAATGCCTCCAATTCAAGGGCAGAGCTTTTCCCAGACTATGGAAGAAAGTCTGCCTGTAAGAGAAAAACTGATTTAAAGGATGTTGGATCCTTCAGTGACAATTAACTTAAAGCTACAGCAGCAGCGGCATTGCCAGACAGATAAGCTGCACCAAATGCAATGCTGATCTCACATTGCTCCTTAAAGAGAAAGGTGACCAGACCTCAGCACAGAGGGATTTAATTGCCGGCATTTCCTGCACTATGTGGAAATTTGTCAGCAGGTTCTCTGAAGAGCTTGGTTTAGCACAACTGTACAGCAGTTGCCCCATGAGCTAGCATGGGTTTGCTGCGCCCAGAGCTTGTAGCCCCTTTGCTCCTGGCCACCTTCTCATGCTTTCCTCAGATCCCAACCTGTCCCCATAGCTGCTACTGGGGCTCAGTTTGAATCTTGCCCCTTTCTGCAATGTTTTCTTCTAAGTTGGAGGTCACATGCAGGGATGAGCAGGACTATGCTGTGCATCCTGGGGCTCTTTGCCATAAGCTCCTTCAGACCATTGAAGCTGGACCCCACGCTATGAAAGGAGGTGTGTGATCCAGGCTGACCTTCCTCCCAGCCAGCACAATGCCCTCTTCTTCCCTGCAGCCAGTGTGCTGCACCACATCACAGAAAGACCATGGTATGCTTCTCTGGAAGAGAAAGGAATGTGATAAGCAACTTCCATTTAAAGCCTGCTTGTGAGAATGTTTCAGCATGATGTTGTAAGTGCAGGCAGGCCTGTTCTCATGCATACAGATGAATGCATCACACCGCTGTGCTGTTCTGAGCACAGCTATTAAAATAAGGAGAGTTTGATAGGTAATCACTACCATATATTAAACCTATGGCCTGCCAGAGCCATCTCTTCTCCATTTTGTATGTGTACCAGCAGTAACCAGGTAACAGATTTACATTCCAGGGCGATTATCCACAGTGATGCACTCCATTAAATGGACAGACGGTGGCTTACCTTTCATAATCCATGGTGACATACTGGAAATGAAAGTGACAAAAATTATAGATAGTTCTTTGGCTTTAGATTCAGGAGAAAAGGCAGAGAAGAAAGAGAGGGGCCTAGGGGCTTGTGCCTGCAAAATGCCAAGCCAGGCTGCAATATGTTTAGTGCCTCCATTTCCACTCAAGGGCTGTGAAAGGAGGGGAGTGAGGACCCCTCAGGACTGCAGGATGGAGCTCCCATTTGGGAAATAAACATTCACTTCTTTGCAAATATCATTTTCTGTGGTTCAAAGAACATTAAACCAAATGCAACCTTTGAATTTGCTACTTTTACACTACTTTTCAATTTTTTATGAAGGAACATCTATGAACCTGTGTATGCCAGTGTGTATTTGCTGATTTAGCTCAACACACTCTTAGTCTGAAAAACAAGCCATTACTGACCCAAAGATCATGAAGGCAAGTAATGGAGACTGAGATGGATGGAACAAATAGAAATTGCTGAAAAGAGTCTCAGATGCCTGAAATTTGTATTAGGCTGCATTTTTTTTAAGCCATAGGACACTTCAATAAAGATTCAAGCTGGGTCAGCTCACAGGCACTCAACAATTCCACATCTCAATGGCTGCTTCTTGGGTCACAAAGTCTAATGCTGTACTGTTAAATGAATAAATCAGGCCATCATTTGTGTCTCCATGTTTCTGAGGTCAATTGTGGGCACTCTGGGGTTTCTGGAAGAGCCATGATTGAAGCCAGGGATACCTGGAAAATTGTTTTACTCAAAATTACCATGGTAAAAAAAGACTTAAATCAGCCACATGTCAAGACAGCTTTTAAAATCAGAAACAAAAATAAACCCCTACAGACTTGCCTTAAAAGATAGCTCCAGATTCTACAGCTCTGAAGTCTAATAAATGCAATATAAACACCTTTAGAGCAAACCATACTGGCAAAAAGTCTCTTTATCATGTTACAAAAATCAATGCAACCAAATAGATGTACAGTCTACCCTGTGATTCATCTTACTTTCAAGAGTAAGGGATGCTAGGATGGAATGGAATATACATATAGCTGGAACAACTGGAGTATACATGGTGAGAAAGTATAATCACCCTTTTTCAGCTTGGAATCTGACAATGTATGTTTGCCATTGTGTTCATTAATGTCTCAAAATGTTTCTGTCATGTGGCGGAAACCACTAATTCATGAAAATGCAAATTAGGTGCCACAACCCTTAAACTAACAGAGAACTTTTCATTTAGGTATAATTCTGAAATGCTACCATCAGCCAGTCTTCTGCTGGCATGCAGGATATGCTATCATCATTCACACATATATTTTTGTGTGAGTTAGACTTGCAGCTCATATTTTCAAAGTATTTGTGTCAGTCTCTGGGCTCCTTTGCTTTAAATTAAATATATATCTGCATGAAAAGAATTGGCAGTGTCACCAGCAGCATCTCTTTACTCTAAAGGGGGGATGATTCAAGCAGAAATTTAATTATAATCAAATAATACCTATCTTACATGCAACTGTCAGCCCCTTGCTTGTCAGGACTGAGGTAGATAACCACATTTTTCCAGTGTTTTGAATGACAACTTGAGCTCATGATACGGGAAATGAGCTCATCGTGTTTTGTAAGTCCAGTCTTTGCCCCATAAGCTATATGCCTGCTCAGGATGTGTCTATAGGAGAAAGCAAGCGAGTCCTGATAGAGCTATGAGCATCCTTGGAGCTGCATGAGTGTTGTGCTTAATTCAATTATACCCCAAGACACAAAAAGCTGGAGGGGTCATACTTGTTGCCAGGCTGGCTATGGCCACTCTGATTTTGCTTCACAACACCACAGCAAGACTGTTTCTGCCAACAAAGTGCTGTGGAAATATCCTAAGTCAACATCTCCCAGCTCTTAAATAAATAAAGTGCATATGTGTGGAGATGAGGGGACAGGAGGGTCGTGTTCATGGTGCTGGACTGAATATGCATTTTTCTATGCAGCCTTGGGCTGGTCATTCCTTTTACTCACATCTTAACTCCTTACCAGAAAACCTGGGATAAAGGTACTGGGTTTTATATAGTACAAGGATGACTTTCTAAACGGTCATAACAAGTTTGTGTACTTGGGTGGTGAGAGGTCATACAAGCACCAAGCCAGAGGGAACAAACCAGAAAGGCTGAAATGTTAAATAATACACTGCAATAACAGTGAGGTTTATTTATTCCTTTCTAACTAGGAGAATTTCTAAAAGGACAGTAAAGCGATGGCAACCAGCTCATCACATCACAGCCCATCACAGCTCTCCTTCTCTCCTGTGCTGTCACACTGCGCACCCACTGAATGAATAGGCAAACCCAACCTCATTTCGGCTTGGGACATAGGCTGTCAGTCACTTCTGACAACAAGCATTTGGTGCCCATTTTTAGCAGGATTTTAACAGATCAATCTTTATCTGGTGGTTCAAAGAAGCAGTTCCATCTGCGTGCAGCTTGGTACTTGCAATCACTGCACTTGATCTTTAAACGCATCATTGTTCTGAGTCACCGGCTGTTTCTGTTTTAATGTAGGTGATCTGATTCACCAAAGTGAGTTAATAATATAACTGGGGAAAATTAAGTTCCTATTTCTATGAAAGCATAAATGTTATCTGAGATGGTGACATTTACGATTCACTGAAAAATATGATTTGTTTTATATGCAGTTGTTGAGCTGCCAAGGAGCTTTTTTTATTTCTAGCAATTTAAGCTTCTCTGTAAAGTAGATGATTTAAGACAGGCAGAAGATGCTTTTTCCTCACTGTTCCATTATGTCTGCCTCTTCCCTTTACTCTTGGTGTGCAGCAGGCAAAGAAGCATTGCTGGTTAGAAATCACTGGGTAAATGTACACAGCTCATTTTTCATTGTAATATGAGAGAGGGAGAAGAAAACCTTATAAAACACAGAGCCATTACAAAAAAGAAGCAGACAATTCTATCGTGATGGATAACACTTACACAGTTAAACAAAAATATACTTGCAATACCAAAGACTAGAGCACGTTTCATTTTTATCTGCAGTGTCACTCTCTTAATGGTTTCTGTCACAAAACCTAACCAAAACAAATCTGTGAAGCAGACAGAGCCTTGGGTTTCAGGGATGCAGAGTTCTGCCAGGTGGATCAGAAAAGTAGGTCACTGGGTCATTAATGCAAACCTGACAGGAAATAAACCCCGACCAGCTGAAAAAGAAGAGGTTTAGCATTTGTCCATTCGACACACTCTGTGCACATCATTGCCTCTAAATAGGCATTTTAGTTCAAGCACTGCAAGCCAAGAACAGATCTGAGGACATCTCAGAGACTGAAATACCTTCATCCTCTCATATTGTGTGGACCTCACAAATCACATTATATAAATGGTGGGGGTTTCATACACAAAGAACAACATATATTGCAATTCTGTGTGTCTAAGTACACTGAAAATAATTCTCAGAAGTCTTTATGGCCTTATTTCTGTTACTGACCAAGTCACTTACATAACCCTTAAAATGTTTGTTTATCCTTCTATGTGCTCCTAAAAGGCCGAAGTATTTTTTACATTTCAGTTTCCGAGAAGATGTCATAGATACAATGTTGGGAATTTCCACTTGCAGTATTGTACCTTTAGCTGCTTTGCAGCTTTCCTCTTGTACACCATGAGGGACATGTGCTGGGGAGGGAAAATGAGCCCATTCCCTTGGGTACAGGGCAGGGGAGGATGCCATGCTGAGATTCTGGTGCCCCTCAGGTACCTCTTGCGGCACAGACCCCTCTGCAGTCCTTAGGTAGGGTATTTTGACTTTCTTATATTAATCAGAGTTTCTTGTTTTCCACTGTTTCAGTTTGGCACCAAGATTTTCCATCTCTCTTTTTTTTCCTTTTCCGTCAGAGTTTTGGATTTCCCCCCCTGAAAAGCCCCTTTAAGGAAATCCAGAGCCAGTGGTTAAGAAATCTGCTGCATCTGGGAAATCCCTCATGATACATTAGCTCTAGGGAATATCTGACAAACAAAATAGTCTTTTGGTGAGTAAGGCTTTAAAAAAAATACATGTAAGCAAGTAGAGAAATTTGGAGTTAAGATTTCTTAGTTCTCTTCCATGCAGTAATTTCCTTGCACTTGTTTGACTTTTCTTTTGGCTGGCATTATACCTTTTCTGGGCCACTTGGAAAACTTGAATGTAGACGTGGCATCATAAAAAAACATGCACAGACAGACACATCCCAGATACTGTTCTGACTGGTTTAGCTCAAACTTTTCTGAAACGACAAGTAAGATAATCAACCAAATGGTGTATGCAGCAACAGCAGATAACTGCATGCATTAAAGCAGTGTAGCACACCTCTACTCTCTACCGAGGTGGTTCTGACTGTCTTCTAAGGTCATGAACTCAAAGGTCTTGTCCTGAGCAGGACAGCTTTGTAATTCACTGAAAAGTGAAATAATTCTCCTGGTACAGACAGCGGGTCTACAGCAGGAGGAAGAACAGATGCTGAGCCTCCTGGTTCCCATGCATGATCCTTACCATCAGATTGCATAGCAGGTAATTGGGTTTGTGTGTCTTGAAAGAGGTGTATAATAAAGTAGTGGATACCTACAGGTTGTAGATACTGATTTAAATCAAAGTGGTTTAGGCAGTTGCTTCTAATTATGATTTCAGTCATTAACAGATAATGGCTAGTCCTTGTTTGCCACTTGTTTTAAATGTGTACTTCTAGAATATTTCCCCATACAAAGGCCTGTGCTCAATAATTGAAGTGACTTCAGATTTATTTTTGCTAGACTTGAAGGTAAACAAAACCCACATGAATTGATCTAAGGAGTTATGGCTTACAAACATTTATCATTAATTTTTAAGCTACTTCATTTTGAAATTCCAGACAAAGCATCTCTTATTTATTAGGTGATGTTTACTTCTTAGTTAAAATTTGAATGAAAATTTGAATTAATTAAAATTAATTAAATCAACATTTTGCTATTATTTGAATTATCTCTGTAATCCTAACTTAAGATATGTTGTACGTATGGGACAAAGTGAATGTGCCATAGCTCTTTAAGAAACTAAAGAGATTTGTTAAACAGAGGAGTAACATTTCTGTTTGACTAATTAAATTAATGACAGTTGCCTGCCTTTTGATTATGTTAGAACTCGTAGTTTTCATTCTCTTACATTATTTTTTACTGCTAGAGTTTTTTGGGTTTTAAGTGAGTACTTGGCGTTCAATTTAAATAACCTGTTCCTTGACCAGAGCTCCTTCGAAAAAAAGGGAAAAGCAGAAAGTGTTCACTTATACTTCCAGTAGAAGTTCCCTTGGATTAAAAAAATGGTTAGCCTCTGTAGCAAATCCTGATTCCAAGTGTTTACTGAATAACTTCTCTTAGCTGTAAGATTACTTTCTTTAAAAATGCGGTTGCAAACATATACTGCTTGTTACTTTAAATGCAATTTATATTATTCTAAATGTAACAATGAACTTGGACCTTTCCTTATGTTGTCATATTTTACATACTAGTTTTAAACAACCATTGTTTTACAGAGAAAAATAGGATTAATTTGCTACTTCAAGATCCAGATTTTTAACTAAAAGGTTATCAGACTTCCCTCTAATCAGTACAGCAAGTCCATTACACCAACAAAGCAAATTTAGCAGCAGTACTGTTGCCATATATGTCAGCTTATTTTATGCAGCAATAACTTGAAAGCATAATTTTATTAATTACCTCTCTAGCAGTTGAAAGTTCTTCAGTCTTATTCTGTTGATGAAGGGACATACGAGTGCAGTCTAATTTTTACTCAAGTCCTTTGTTTAAGTCCTTGTGGAAATTGAATAAAACAAAGGATTGCTGAGTGTTTTTTTAAACTGAGAGACAGAAGAGGGATGCCCACTGATGTAAAGAGATAAAGAATCACTCCAGAAAGTCTAAGTATTAATTTGATATCTCCAAATAACATGAAAATAAAAGTTGGAGGAGCAATCAAGCAAAAATTAATGCTTCTTTCTAACTAATGAGTCATGATGCAAAATAGTAGTGACAGAAAAAATGGCTTGTGCTAAGGTACTGCTATTGAAGTTGTCATCTTGGCTTTAGAAGTCATCCTGGGCTGCAGATGCCAATCCACTCTTTCAATGCCATGCACAGATAGGCAGGGGCTGTGAGAGACCTGGTTGTCATCCAGCCCCCAGGTACCCACCCTGGGACCATCTCCTCTATTGCTCCCTATCTGGGAACTCTTGAGGATGGATCCTCATGAAGTGAAAATGGCCCAGTCCTGATGGAGCCAACAGTGATTTACACCACCTGAGTGTCTGTCCCCTAACTCAGCATGTACCCTGTTAGGGAGCCAGCAGGTGTGGGTTACACTGAGGGAATTATCTTTGAGATGGATTTCTAAAACAATGCGTTTAACATATGAAAGCCTGGGAATCCGAAATGAAAGTTTTTACATACTTGGCATTCATTTGTAAGTTGGCAGTGACAGCTTTCATCCTACAGAAAACATTTTTTATCTCATGAAAGTTGAAAATAGCTTTGTGCAATACTGGTGCCTCTCACTAAGATGGGGCTTTTCATCCGTGACCTACTTTGCTTTCTGCACAATATACCTAATGAGTAATAATGACTTCGGAAAGGGCAGCGCTAGAGAAGAAATCGAAGTAACGCCTTAAGATGCTGTCTGTGAAAACATCAAACAGAATATTTTTCATCAGCTGAATAAAAGAATCTGGTTAAAGTACACATAAGTTTAAGAATTAAGCAACGCTCGGCTGATGGGTGAAGTCTCTTCGCACAAAGCGGCTGTCACTGCATGGGGCTGGTGGTCGTGCTGTGACAGCACGGCAGTGGTGCTGTTAGGCACCCCGGGGGGCCGTGCAGCACACAAGTATCCCTGCAAGCATCCGCAGCACCTGCTGGCAGAGCAACACTGCAACCTGCTGCTGCTGATGGCTAATGTGCCACAGTGGCAAGCAGGGCACCTCTGAGACCCTGCACTCCTTTGGGTGTGTAGAAAAGCTAAGGGGACAAGAACTGGTGCTGAGCAGGTGGGAGAAGGAGCTGGAATCCACAGAGCATGCTGGTACAAAGCTCCATCCCCATTTGCAGAGCTGCTTTGCCTTTTACTTCCAGTCAATCATCAGCATGACCCAGCTCCAGCCTAAATTTGCCCATCTGCTCCAGTGCAACCCTTCTTTGCCCTCCACCACCCTCCAGCTGATAGCCAGAGCTGAGTGACACCACCTCCCTTTTTCCTCAGCAGTGGAACCAATGAATAGGTCCTGCTTCTCCAGCCCTTGTTGAGTCCCTGGGTTTCCTTCCCTTCACAACACCCCAGCCCACAAGCCACCTCCTCCCACTTGTGGAGGATAAAGCTCTACCCTCTTTCACCCTCCCTGTCCCATTTGTCCTCCAGCACTCTAGATAATGTTTCATTTCATTGCAGAAAGTCTTGGTTAGACAAAAAAATTCTATTATTATTATTATTATTATTATACTATTATTATTCTCCTTGTCTTTTTAGACTGAGGTGCTTTGATTTTGCCAGGGCTACTGCAAAGCTAATTTATTTTCATCTTCTCAGGTGAGCTGAGACACTCTTGGCAGCAAAAGTATTCCTTGTGAAACTGTGCAGAAGGAAAAAGATTTTATATATAAAAAAAAGCACGCAAGTCTCCATTTAAAAAAATCCATGCAAGCCACAACATTGCATCATTTTTCTTTCTTTCTGTCAGCAGATGCCTGTGAGTTTTCACACCAGGCCAACTTTGAATTGTATTTTGTTTCTTTGCCCATGGAGCATAATCAGAAACCTGGAGAGATGATAGAATGAAAAGCACAAAATGCCTCCCTGAACAATGAGGAGTAAATAAAGCAGGCTGAATGTCAGGCAGCTGAGAAGAGACATGAACTGCAGAAGAAAGACGAGTTAGGAGTTTGACGCTGGCAGATGAGGAGAGGACATGAAGGGGAATTGTGGCCTCCTCAGCCTCCAACCCTGCCTTCAGAAAGAGCTTCTCACCTCAGGCATGGCTCAAGGCAAAGATTGATCTGGATGATTCTGCATACAGGCAGGTCCAGACTTGATAATAAATTCAACTCCATACCAGTTGGCATAAATGGTTCCTGAAAAAAACTGAAAGCCATGAAAGCCCTGTGAAGCAGAGAAAAACAGCTGACTTCCCTCGCAATATGTCTAGTATCACAAAGGAGTGTTAAGACACTGATATTCTCAACATTCACAGTAGCTGCAAGGACCCTTTATAAT
Organism: Psittacus erithacus; assembly: GCA_009867235.2. NCBI lineage: Eukaryota > Metazoa > Chordata > Aves > Psittaciformes > Psittacidae > Psittacus > Psittacus erithacus. The sequence continues at coordinate 20,495 of WYDI02031667.1, forward strand.
GCTGACATGATCTGAAGGGGTGTTTGTTTAAGTGAAAACCATATCCAGTCTTTTAAGTAGGTCAAGTTCAAAGCCTAGTCAATATTTGAAAAATCTGTGCAAGTTAAAGAGGCAATGAGAAAAATTAGCATGCGAGCCCACCAGAGCTTTTCTTCCCAACCACACTTTGCATTGGAAAATGAGGACAGTACACAACGAATCCGTATTTGTGCCCCAAATACTCAACTCCTTCTCTGATTTTCCACAGGAGAAAAAAAAGAGGAATTCAGAAACTTTTCTGAGCTCTTACTTGAGCGTCCTTTTTTTCTAAATCAGGAAATGGAAATTTTGATTTCCCATCGTAACTTTGCCAGAAAAATCAAGAGCTAAAAGTGAGTTTTATTTAACCTAATTCCCAAACTTTGGCTGTACATCCTAATTACAGTATATCACTGTGACTTGGAAAAGCTGGATGCCAGATATATGCACCACAAAATATAGACTGTGGATGACAGGAGAAGGCTTTCAAACCAATAACTAAAAATGTTTCTTCATTTACAAAAAAGCTGAAGAATGATCTAAGTAATTTGGGGAATGGCAAGGCAGGGAAGGAAGGGAAGAGAGGAAGTACAGCTCATGCCAGCTTGGGCCAGTGGCATTTAAGCATAGTTTCCTTTACATCCCTCTTTAGCCAGTGGACTTCCAGAGCGCAGCTCAGAATGCTGTGAGTCATTTTTTTGGCACAGCCTCTGGTATTTCAGTTCAGACCAGGAGTGCACTTTAGGAGGGACTGTCCTGATTGTCCCCACTTACAGCACTGATTTTCATGGCAGAGCAGCTCTTGACTTCCTTCCAGGTAAGAGCAAGTTGGGGTAGGCATTCTATGGGGGGTACCTAAAGTGCTACAGCCATCAGAGTGGGCATGCTCAGCACACAGGACTGACCAGGCCTAGTCGGAGACAAAACATGTGTAATCATAGAATCACAGACCGGTTTGGGTTGGAAGGGACCTTAAAGATCATCCAGTTCCAACTCTGCTGCCATGGGCAGGGACACCTTCTACTGGACCATGCTGCTCAAATGTGAACCTCAACACTGACTATTTTGCTCTATAGACCCATGTCTGTGGGTCCACACTACTTTTTACCATGGGCACAGCCCAGTCTCTGGAAATGCAGGGAGCCTAAGAAGCATCTGGCTCAAGCAGCACTGTTCAATACCCAAAGGTAGCTGGTGTAAACATCTCTCAGTGCAAACTCCAGTTGCAGCTGCTCTAGAAGCCAACACCATCGCTGCAATGCCCGCAAAGATGTTCTCAGAAGATGGATGCTGCTGCAGGAACACATCCCAGCACGCAAGCTGAGACTGCATGAGTTCTGTCATGATCAAGAGGTGCATGAGGAGTCACAAACACTTTTACACCTTGACTGCCATTTAAACTTTGATTTGATGTACAGTTACAGCTGCAGGCTGTCTTTAGGACAATTTGTTGGAAATTAATTTATGGAGGCAGTGCAAGAACTTGTGGGTTAGTCTCCTGATCATAGCCAAGCATGTTTCTGTGATTCATCCAGGTGGAAAACTCTTGCTGAGAGTAAGTACCGAAGGAACTTGGTGAGAAAGGGTTTCTGAGGCAGGTTCATGATTTTCAAACCAGCTGATAAAGAAGAAGGTGGAAAGGAAGAAAGAGACCAGGTGAAAAGACAGCACAGTTATTGCCTGGGTGCTGTTTTGTAAAGCTATATGAAACCTGTATTCTGTGAGGCTAAATGACATTCCCACTGGTGTTAGTGGAGCCAGAATCTGATCCTTGTGAGTCTGGGATCATTGGCCTGGAGCTTTCCATCAGTATTTGATCCAAGTAAACCAGTGAACTGAAAACTGAATCCAGACTGCAGTAGAACTGTACATTTCTGCAAGCAGAGAATGACCATTAAAGTCAAACATTATTTATTTATTTCAGATTTTCTTTATTTTATTCTTACAAGGACATAATAGAGATTGGCTACACATTTCTCTGTTCAGTTGTAATTGAACTATGATACTAACCTCATATCTAAGTTTAGTCAAGAAAATAAACCAAGAAATTGGAAGAGCAGTCTTAAGCTAATGCTATTGGTTATGTTTCTAAAAATGCATCAGATATGAGACATGTTAAATAGCATTTTGTTAAGGCGAACACTTGCGACTCTAAAGAGAGAGCAATACAGAGAGGTAAATTATTTTTCTTATATTTTCCATTAACTATAGAGACCCGAGGATTTTGTCAGTGTCACAACACAAACAATGCTTTAGAGTAAAAGCAGGGACAAGGGTGGCAGTCTTTATATAAGTTTGAAATGCATTTCCTCCTTTCAAAAGACAAACGTGGTGTCAGTACAGTTAAATAATTACACTATTGTGAAAAGTTCACTGGAGTTTTCTATGTACAAATAAACACAAGTTCTGTAAGAGAAGAAGCGGATACTAACAAATTGTGTTAGCTGCCTCATACTAAATCCTAGGCAGCACTGATGTGCTTCAGTTTCACACTTCACTAAGGATGAACAATGTGGCAAAACATTAAAAGCTACACAAACATGGTTTCAGAATCTCATGTATGGGATCCTTTTGAAAGCAATATTTTTTTTCTTACCTAATGTCCTCACAAGAGTGAATTTCTCATTACATTTCTGCCAACTGGAGAATTCCAGTCAAGTGAGAAGAAATAATGAGCAACATTACAGCAACCAGAGAAAAGAATATATGAGAAATGCAAAGTAGTCCCTGCTAGTCCTGCTGCATAAATATTCACCTTCCAGGGAGAAAAAAGGTAGCAAGGCTATTACATTGCACACACCTACCCTGCCCTACAGCCAAGATGTAAAGACTTGTTTATATGCACAGCTGCTTGTTGCTTGTAAGCCACTCTGGGATGGTGATGGTTACTTCATGTCTCTTCACTACTTGTTAAATGAAAAAGAGGGACTGAAGATAATGAAAATCCTTTGGTATCAGGAAAACATGAGTGTTTTGAGTGGTCTGTCTCCTTCTCTGGAGGTGATAGTGTTCTGCCAGTTATCCTTACCTTTGGAGGACCTATAAGCCAGCCTCAAACACTTCAGAGCCACAAAGCATAAGCAGGATATCACCTCTTACATTGATTTTCCTAGCAAGTAAAACCTCTGCATTAATTTTCAAGCTTGAAAGAAGTCTACAGATCGCACTATCTTTCTCATGCCACAGAAAAGGAGCATCCTACCTGCCTTCAGAGGTACACTCCCCATGCCCCAGTTTGATACACTTCTATGACTGACCCATTTAGGCTCCAAAACATTGGGTAAAAGCTGAATGGGACATCAGTTTGACCCTGTTGAAGTTAAGCTATCCATGCAGTCTGCGCAATGTGTACTGCTCAGAAGGAAGGAAGAAGTGGGGGCAGTGAGTTGAATAGTCACATAAATACCCAAATGAGGATTATTTTTTCTCTTAGCAGATGTTTGGGGGTTTTTTCACAATACTTCTTGCAGCCAGTTTGACAGTGTACCAGTGCAGAACTAATGCTGTCAGAGCCAACTACGTGTGCTGCAGCATACAACAAAGTAAGGCACTACTGTAAGAAAGTTTGCCTTAAGGCTGTATTTCTAATAGACATTAAGGCCATAAGATGGAAACAAAAATCTATGAAACAAGCATTAAAGAGATGCTTTCGCACAAGGAAAAAGATTAAACCAAGGGCAATGTTTTTGGCGCAAGCAAGGGAGAATACCAAATATACTGCACTAAATCAAATTTCTGGTGATCATTAGCTTTAGCTACTAGTCTAAGTTAGTCCTGAAATCTTTCTGTGAGTTCAGTTTTCTAAAGCTACCCTTCTTTCCCATCCCCATTGCAAAGCAGAGCAAAGGGCTTCTTGACTTGCTCTACTCTCTCTCCCCTTCTCACCCTTTCCCTCATGTGCACAGGAAAGCAGTCTTCATTACTTTGGCTGCCTGCAGAATAGCTTGTTTATGGTGGTGACATTATGCTTTTCAGTGCATAGGATGAAGTCCTTGTCTTAAGGAGATGCATGCCAGAGCATGGAAACACAATAAGGGTAATCACTGGAGAGAAAACAAATGCCATGTGAACATGCACAAAGGGGAAGGGAGAAGGGGAAATACCCCAGGGCCCAGCTAATAGGGCTGTATATCTGTAGGACAGATGTTTATTTCTTTTCTCTTTTTTCTCTCACAGAAACACTCTCTTTTAATGATCGCAGACAAGCACAAACATAGTCTTTCTTGCAGGACCAAATGGAAAGAAGAGGCTGATTATGAGGATACTACTTCTATGACTTCGGCTATAGCAAAGGGAATACTGAAAGCTGCTGGAAAAAATAAATTGCTTTTTTGCATCAAAGTTCCCATATATTAATAATGTCCCCCTGTGTGAATATCTGAATACCTCTGTGAAAAGAAAGCAAGAGGGACTGGAGGGACTGAGGTTGGAATTAGGTCTGTTAAACTGTAAAGAACTGAAGCTTTCCAGAAGAAATTCTTTACTGTAAGGGTGGTGAGGCACTGGAATGGGTTGCCCAGGAAAGCTGTGAATGCTCCATCCCTGGCGGTGTTCAAGGCCAGGCTGGACAGAGCCTTGGCTGCCATGGTTTAGTGTGAGGTGTCCCTGCCCATGGCAGGGGGATTGGAACTTGATGATCTTAAGGTCCTTTCAAAGCCTAACTATTCTATGATTCTATGATTCTAATTCAAGTGCTGAGACGGATGGCAAAGAGAGATAGATTACATTGAAACAAAACGCAAGAAAACCAACAAACAAGCAATCAAAAGTGAAAACCAAAACCAAACAAACCAAATGACCACCACCAAAAACCCCTCCCTTTCAATGTAATACATTTCAATTAATGAATTTATTTAATATTTGACCTTATATTATTTAAGTTTTTTAATTTTACAAGAAGTTACTGTGCACCAGAAGATATAGAGTATATGGTGTTCCTCTGGCAATGACTTTGTGTTTATTGGTATGTTATATCAAGGTTTTCCATGCTCCCTTATTGCTGGGAAATCCACTGGAAAAGAACCATTTTTCAGACCTAACCCTCCATGCAGAAGTGAGATCAGACTCTACGTACTTATTTTGAGGCTGTAGTTAACGAGCAGAATTAATTGCATTAGTCTTGTAAAGGCCTCATGTTCCCCAACCTTGAATTCACACTTTAATGATGTTTTGTGATGTGAGTTCTTCTGATCTTGAATAGCACCGAAGCTAAAAAAGAAAAATACTCCTATTATTACTTTAGCTGTCAGAGAATAACTAAATGCTCAAGACAGTTTTTCTGGGGAGAAAAAATTGTGGAAGTGATGATAAAAATAAATTATCTGCATAGGTGTCACTTTGCCTTCTCGATTACATCCCTGTAATGAAAGAGATGTTGGGATTCTGTGCTCATACAAACTCAGGCAACTTAGCATTTCTTTGGGAAGCAGAACTGAATATCAAGATAAACTGTATAGGTTCAAAATACAAGCCTGATAAGGAGACTACTCCTTAGTCAGACCTCTGTTCGGTCCTTTCCCTCATCCAGCTTACGAGCAGGCAGCAAAACCACTGTGCTCTGTGGAAACAACTGGCAAGGCAGGTCCATATTGATTGCTCCCAGATTTCTGCCTAAGAAGAAGATGGTTTCTATTATCATACAATAATTCAGTCTTTTGAAATTCCAGTTCTTGGAGGATAAAGTACTTCCAGCTCAGACCTTTCTTCTGTGGCTGTTTTGGGAGGTTAAGCAGCTAAGAGCCCTGTCAGCTGCATGGATAGTAGACCACAGTTCAGTGCAGCATTTTTAAAATTCAGCACGTGTATGTCTTTATGTGCACAAGTGCTTTGCTAAACCAGGGTACCTTCCCATAACTTCCCATTCAAGGGAAGCTGAGCCCCCGTGCCCAAGATGAAGCCCCAGAAGGAAAAGGTATTGGTGACAAAGCAGGACTCACTGCTTTCCCTGGTGACCTTTCAGGACTGCTAAAGACCCTTTTTTTTCCCCCAAGAAAATGGTGTGCAACCTTTTCAGCCAGCTGACAATTCACTAGAGTATAGCTTCATGCGGCAGCAGCCCTCCACCCTGCTCCATCAGGAGGGGGAAGAAGGTGCAGGGCATTCATTCTGCCCACACCCTGCCAAAGGATGAAAGATGGCTGTGGAGAGCTGACTGCTGCTGCTGCCCCAGTATGATGCCAGATCAGCTGCAAGCCATGTAGGAAGGACATATGTGTAGATGTGTGTCCCAGCAGGCTCCTTTCCTCATGGCTGCCTAGAGCTCTGCACTACTTAGAAGGTCTCATCAGCCATCTGTAGGCCGAAGATGGGAGAACCCTGATTCTTTTTCTTATTAGCTGCTAGTTTGCTTCTGTAAAGGACTATTTCAGGATCGGGATACAGTCAAGACAAAACCCTATTTGCTGGATTTTGGTATTTAAGATCAAGAATACACACAGCATAGAAGAACAGATGATAGTCAGGGATGCAGTGAAAGAGAAATGCTGGCAGGGAGCAAGGAGGAGAGTTCAATTGCAGCTTGGGCAAAAGAAAAAGAGAAAGTATGTGAGGCTGCTGCTGTCCAGGCTTGCAGAAATCCCATTTCTTGCAGAGCCAGCAAGGAGAACAGCATGTTTCACAACTGTGAAAAAACACAGGTCTCTTCTGTCTGGGAATATCAGTGCATCTCCTGGCTGCAGCAGGGAGATTGCTTTCAGAGAGTGTCCTGGGTTCAGCAGTAGCAGTCATTTCTCTCGTTCTTAGTAGCTGGTGCAGTGCTGTGGTTTTGACTTTCAGCCTGGGAACAGTGCTGATAACACCGATGTTTTCAGTTACTGCTCAGTAATGTTTACTCTGACCAAGGACTTTCTGAGTCCCATGCTCTGCCAGGGAGGAGGGGAAGCTGGGAGGA